>OMOT01087556.1:0-10646 GCA_900312575.1 Acanthochaenus luetkenii | reverse complement strand
TATTACTACTACTACAACTAACATTACTACTACTACTACAACTATTACTACCATTACTACTAGTATTACAAATACCATTACTTATATTACTATTACTACTACAACTATTACTACTACAACTATTACTACTAGTATTACTAATACCATTACTTATATTACTCCTACTACAACCATTACTACTATTACTACCACTAGTACTATTACTACTACCATTACTACCATTACTACTATAACTACTACTCCTACTACTACCACTACTACTACTACTACTACTTCTACCACTACAACCATTACTTATATTACTACTACTACTACCATTACTACTACTACTACTACCATTACTAATATTATTACTACTACTACTATTATTGCTACTACTACTACTACTACTACAACTGCTAGACCCAGATAATTCACATCCATTATTACAACCGCAGCTTACATACCACCGGATGCTAATGCTAAACTAGCTATGAAAGAACTACATGCATCCATTAGCAAAAAAACAGACACGAAACCCGGAGACAGCCTTCATTGTCGCTGGAGATTTCAATCTCTCCAACCTAAAGTCTGTTCTCCCAAAATTCTACCAACATGGTTTCCTGCCCCAAAAGAGGAGATCAGACCGTAGATCATGTCTACACTAACATCAATGACGCATACAAAGCCCTCTCTCACATCTCTCTGTTCCTCCATCCCAAGTATCACCCCCTCATCAGGCGAGTCAAGCCCTCAGTCAAGGCAGTGAAAGTCTGGCCTGAGGGAGCAAACTCAGAACTACTGTGGCTCCAGCACACTAACTGAAGTAACTTTGTTGCAAAAGCCACAGTGGACTCACACACTGACATTGACTCCTACACCTCCTCTGTCCTAGATTGCATCAATACTAACATCAATGATGCTACCATCATCAAACGGATTACAATCTTCCCAAATCAGAAGCCAACTACTGAAGGCACGCAACATTTTCTAGATGTGGCTCTCGTTTCCCAGGCGGGAATAGGAGTCGAGCCACTCACTACTCCCCTGGACGTCAACTCCCTGGACTGTAAGCTCCTCGCCCGCATTACTCACCATTAGGAGATGATCCAATTCCATGCTATCCCTTCTCCCAATGTTCCCGTGGTTCTGGGCCAGCCATGGTTGGGGTTACACAATCCTCATATTGACTGGGCTTCTGGTAGGGTGGTGAGCTGGAGTGTTCACTGTCATGCCTTGTGTCTCCAATCCGCTCGTTCTCCGGCGGGGGCTGCGGAGACTCCTAAGGCTCCCGAGCCTCCGGCGTCAGGCGTTCCCGCCGCCTATCATGACCTAAGGGAGGTTTTCAGTAAGCAGCGTGCTCTCTCCCTACCCTCCTCATCGGCTTTACGACTGTGCCATCGACCTACTCCCTGGTGTGCATCTGCCCTCTCAGCGCTTGTTCAGCTTTTCTCTGCCTAAGAGAGAGAGTATGGACAAATACCTGCACGACTCTTTGGCCGCCGGTCTCATCCGTTCTTCATCCTCTCCGGTGGCGGGATTCTTCTTCGTGGACAAGACGGACGGCTCCCTGCGGACCTGCATCGACTATTGAGGTATGAACAATATTACTATCAAGAATAGATATCGTCTACCTCTGATCAGTTCTGCTTTCGAGCCTCTTCAGGGGGCCACTGTCTTCTCCAAGCTTGACTTATGGAATGACTATCACCTGGTGAGAATCAGGGAGGGGGATGAGTAGAAGATGCCGTTTAATACTCCTATGGGCCATTTTGAGTACCTGGTCATGCCGTTTGGACTAACCAACAGCCCTTCTGTGTTTCAGGCACTAGTGAATGACGTTCTCAGTGATCTCCTCATCATGTCAGTGTTCATGTACCTGGACGACATTCTAATCTTCTCGTGGAACGTGGACATACATGTGGGCCATGTATGTATGTATTTGTTAAAGCTGAAAAGTGCGAATTCCATGCCAACTCCATGGCTTTTCTGGGGTACTACAGTCAAGTGGCTGGGTCGCTAACTCACCTCACTTCCTCTTCTGTCTCAGGTGGACTCCGGAGGCCAACGCTGCTTTCACTGAACTAAAGAGACGGTTTACCTCCCGCTCCTGTACTAGCCCATCCGGACCCGGCACGACAGTTCGTGGTGGAGGTGAATGCGTCGGACTCGGGGGTGGGGGGTGTACTTTCTCAACGCTCTGCCACTGATCAGAAACTGCATCCCTGTGCGTTTTTTTCTCTCGCCGTCAGTCGCCTGCGGAGAGGAATTATGGTGTGGGCAATTGAGAGCTGCTTGCTGTCAAGTTAGCACTAGAGTGGAGGCACTGGCTGGAGGGAGCACAGAACCCGTTCACACTATGGACGGATCATAGAAACCTGGCGTACATACAGACTGCTAAGCATCTCAATGCACGTCAAGCCCGGTGGGCATTCTTCGGCCGGTTTGATTTTGTTCTAACATACCGGGGTCGGGTTAGAGTTAGGGTTAGGGTTAGACCGAGGGCCACAATTTATCTCTCAGGTTTGGAGATCTTTCTGCCAGGCCCTCGGAGCGTCGTGAGTTTGTCCTCAGGCTATCACCCTAAAATGAACGGGCAGACGGAGCGGGCCAAACAAGATCTGGGGGCTGCGCTGTGCTGCGTCATGGCCAGAAACCTGTCCTCCTGGAGCACACATCTACAGTGGATCGAGTATGCGCACAACTCCCTGTCCTGCGAGGCCACAGGTATGTTTACTTTTGAGTGTGCTATGGGCTATCAGCCACCTCTGTTCCCCACTCAGGAGGAGGAGATTGCAGTTCCGTCAATCCAGGCTCATCTTTGCCGGTGCCGGAGGGTCTGGAGGGAGTCTCGGGCCGCTCTGATCTGGACTTCGGCTCGCAACCAGCGCATCGCGGACTGTCATTGGACTAAGGCACCAGATTATCAAATAGGTCAGAGGGTCTGGTTATTTTCTAAGGATCTGCCGCTAAAGACGTAGTAGTAGTAGTAGTAGTAGTAGTAGTCATCATAGTGGTAGTAGCAGTATTGCAGTATAGCAGTGATTATTCCCCTTTTTGCATATCCCTCCTAAATACACAAGCACACAGCCTACTTTGCATTATTTATTTAATCAGAGAAGCCAGAGTGCGGGTTGGCCACAGTGCCACTCGTCTGGAGCAGTTAGGGCTTTGTTGTCTTGTTCAAGGTGGCGGTTAGTGTAAGCATGGCCTTGGCATGGAGACTAGAGAACCATGCTTGAGTTTGCAACATCACTGGTTCACCCCAGGGTGATAAGGAGGCTTAGGGATGCTGTAAACACTGGAAATTGGAGAGCTGCTGATGGCACTTCCCGTCAAAACATGAATACATTTCAACTATACTGCCTGTGAGGAAGACTCTTAACAGTAGAAGACTGTTGTACTGAGCAACCTATTCTGGGCTAATAAAGGGTACTTGTTTATGCAGTGTGTTGAGGCAGTTACCAACCTGAATCCATGTCTGTAGGTTGCGGAAGGAGGCCATCTTGGTGACATCATACACGAAGACCACAGCGTGGACATTGCGGTAGTAGTGTTCCACCATTGATTTACGGAAACGCTCCTGACCTGCTGTGTCCCATACCTGCACCTGTAGTGATAGACAAGATAAATGTGTGTGTGTGTGTTTTTATGTGCTTGAAAAAGAGCAATGCAACAGACAACAGACTTCCAGACAGAGACAGACTTGAGAAAGAGGAGAAAGATTTTACTTACACAGCTACTAATGCACTAGCTCCTAGACTGTATTCCCTTACTGTTAGTGGTGCTCAGAATACCCTGGCTGGTTATAAACCATGGGCAGTGCTAGAGGAAGATGAAGAGATACTACATCCTTTATATGTGGATGGGAGGGGGCACAGAATCCAGGCAAAGCTTATTATGTTCGGAACAAACATTTCCTAAGCTGTTTGTTAAGTTTGTGCGGATCAAGGGGGCATTGTGGCACATTATGCATACAATAAATATCAAACTAACAATAGATATGAAACTGGCTACATTGAGGAAGTGTTAGGCTGGCTGTGATTGTGCGAATCTGTATTCACATGTAAGAACCCAGACATCTATCATGCAGCCAAAGGAAGATATTGGTGTATTAGACTGCATGGAGACACTGTATTGTTTAAGCTTACAAGGGCATTGTCCTCCATACAAGGTCTCAGGAGGGGCACTGCTCTGTAGCACAATGGACTTCTCTGCTTAATCATTAACAGAGGCCTCAGGCAGTACTGCTATACAGCGCTTGAGTGCTTTTTCACTCTGTTCATTCTTAGCCCAGGGTTAGTCTTAGCACTCAGCCAACGCTTTTTCACAATGTCACCAGTTAGCTCAGGGCTTAGATCTAGGATGATATCATCAACCTTTAAACCCTGAATTATATCATCAACCAATATTATTATTTTCTTCTTAAAGACCTCAAGGAGCAAAGGAAACCCACATTGGCGGATTTTCTGCCATGTTTGCCGCCTGTGTTGGCACAAGTGGGAGATATAGGAGCCTACAAAAAATGTCCGCGTCCCAGTTGGCAGCTTTTATTTACTGTGAATCCAATACGACATGAATGTAGATAAAGAGCGTGGGACTTCAGCTTTTTGAGATAGTGTAAAGTGGAGAGTGTTGTGAAGTATGGGAGGGACATGCAACAGTATTTGTGAGCCCATGCTGTCTGAGCCACCAGGATGGGGAGGAGAAACACCTTTTAATCTGTACTTAGGCAGAGGGATAGACTACATATTCAATGTCTATTCAAAACACAGGACACATGGTTTAATTTAAACGGGGTGATATTCTATACTCATCCCCTGTCTGAAGTACCACCGAATTACCTGCATTACCATTAAACTACAGAACATAATTCTTAAGGAAAGATATATGGGTATACAAGATTTCAGGCAGGCATACTCAGTGACACTTTTGAAAGAATCACACTGTATCACCACATGTTGCATTTGGTAACTTAAATGCAGTGTGTGATTGTTCCGATTTAACAAGGGGGGAGGAAAAGCACACCTTTTCTCCGCTGTACTTGTACAAAACAAGACTAGCTATAATATTGATTTCACCTGGCAAACCCAATTCAGTCATGAAGGGGAGTAGATGGGTTCAAAAATGATTTTCATGCCTCGAGGGTAAGTGAGATATACATTGTGCTCCTAACGTTCTGCACACAGTGAATACTTATTCTATGTCATCTATTGCACTTGCTATGTCAACAGTGACATCAGTGAAGAACCTCTCATTACCATTTGAAAGGATGAGTCCAGCTAATTAGCATCAGAGGCGGACTGCTACGCTGCTGCTGCTCATAACATCAAAGCGCTCTGTGTTGAACAGTGGTGGAGCACAGAATGGGTTGACAGCAGGTCGAAGAAACTCCACACTATTGATCGTGCATGGAAATAGGTCTCACAACAATAAGCGTCCTATATTTCTTTTTACTTTTTATTTTTTTTACTGCAAAATACTTTATTTATTGTATTTACAGCATAATTCCTTTCGTTTTTTGTATGATGACCTGCTGTGAAAGAATAAATTGTATTTTTATCGAGTGAAAAATCATTTCGGCTTTTTTACTCCATTGTTGTGATTTACAAATACTTCCATATTACAGTACTGCATCACCATGAAAGAGACCACAGAAAAGCTCATGACAAAGGTAATGTGCTCAGCACATAATGTCACTTATAATTCATTTTTGTGCACCTTTGTGAAATGATAGAGAAATAGAACTCATTAGGTGTAAAATTATTCTGTTTTGATTTTGTGGCATGTTTGTTATTTTGAGAGCGTTAGAGCATTTTGCTTCATTTTGATTCTGTTATTGATATTGATATATTAACGATATTGAACGATCAGAGTTTAATTTATGAACATGGGTGGGAAACATTGAGTCAGGGTGAAGGCTGGTTTTAAAAAAGGTAGCAGGGAGGGGGGAAAGGATGGAGAGGAGTGGGGGAGGAGAAAAGGGAAAAAGAAAAGAAAAAAGTAATGTCTTCCTTGTGGTGTTTTGTTGTATTTGTATTTTGTCTTGAAAAGTGATGTTCTTTATTAATACATAAAAAAGAGTGATTCTGTTCAGAGGGCTGTGTTAACTGTTTTGAAAAAGTGACTTCTGTGTTAAAAAAAATGTTGTACGCAATATAGAAATACTGTAAACGTGAACTTTAATTGAAGAGAGAGAGAGATGTGTGTCTTGAGGGGCATTTGAATGACCTAATAGGTGTAGAGAGTGTGTGTGTGTTGTGTTTAGAGGGAGATGTACATTACATAGTATTAGAGTAGACTATCTTAATATAAAGCCGCAGATTAAATTAATAGATGGAAAGATTTGTAAAGCGCCTATAGTCAACACTTTGATTCAATGCAGATAGGCAATTATAATATTGACAACATTATTTTATACTTTCGCTATAGCCCACCATGATACTATGGCATTCAGTTTTTCCCCGTCTGCAATCCCGAAATCCCTACTAAAGAGCTCTGAAATTGTAAAACAAAAAACAAAAAACATGTGTAACCCTGCTCATTACATTTTCTATAGTAATCCTATAACAATAGAAGGATACTATACAAATATCACAGCGAAACTATAAACTATTCATAATATCCTATAGGATCATTATAGTGATGCCATAGCGGAGATAATAAATACCATTAAGTACGATAAGGTCACTGTAAACTCATGATTCAGCAGACACACTAGAAGTCCCTATAGGAATATTATAGGAATGGTACAGTGATTTTCATTGGGAATACTTTGTTTCTGATGGTTTCTTAACAGCTAACCAAATAAAAGGTTGGAGGATTTGACAGGATCAGTTGAGCTTTGAGAAACACACGCAAAGAAAACGCATAGCAATTTCATCAAGAGTCAAACCCATACTACAAAAATACATATAATTCAGAACATATTAAAAATGCCCCCACTTCCCTACACCCGGCCCCAGCTCTGATCTGTCGCTCGTTACCTTGATGGTCTCCCCCTCGATCTCCACCGCCTTCTCCCTGAAATCCACGCCGATGGTGGCCTCGGTCTTGTCGGGGAAGCTCCCCCCGGTGAAGCGGAAGGTGAGGCAGGTCTTCCCCACGTTGGAGTCCCCGATGACGATGATCTTAAAGATCCGCGTTTGGATGCTCAGCTCCAGGGAGGAGGTGAGACTCGGGGCGGCGTCGTTGTTACTGCTGCTGCTGCTGGGTCGGCTCCTGGCGCTTCTGCTTAAATCCATGGAGGATGTCAGGATGGTGACATTGTCGTTTCTTCTTGTGTTGCCTATTCCTCCGCCTCCTCCTCCTCCGCCCGGAGCTAGGGTCTCCTCCTCGTTGGTCATTATGCCAGAGGAGGCGATGCGCAAGGAGGGGTGCGTGTGAGGAGAGGAGCGGAGCGGAGAGGAGAGGAGGATGTATGGGCGGAGGGAGGGACGGAGGGACGGACAGGGGAAGGAAGGAAGGAAGGAAGGAGTAGTCCAGAGATGATGCTTTCTCTCAGCAGCTGATTGTGGCCTTAAAGGGAGAAAGCATTCGGAGGAGAGAAAAAAAAAGGTTTGATTTCCCAAAGGAAACAGAACAACATTCTATAATTTAGTAGGATATAGATATCACAGCTAGACACACTATGTATAATGTATTCATTTTCAAATTTCAAATTTTTCAAATTTAGTAATAAATATGTAATAATCATTATTGAAAGAATGAGAATTAAAGCTGCAAGCAGCATTTCCGGGGGCCAAGCACGTAGTGCATCAAGCAGAATACATTGCACGCAGGTACATTGTTTTGTGATTGTTGAAGATTTTGTAAGTCCTTCATTTGATTAAATGTCATGTTTCACAAAATGTCATTTATTCCATTTTGATCTGTGGTACTGTGTCTGAAGCAGCAGGGTCTATTAAGTGATAACATTAAGATGTCTGTTGGAATCAATGGTTCCCAGTGTCACATCTTGGTTGGTGTAGCTTCCTGTCATTAACAATTCTAATACCTAGATGAGGGAGTTTGCATGTTCTCCCCGTGTTCGCGTGGGTTTCCTCCCACAGTCCAAAGACATGCTGGTCAGGTGAACTGGGGACTGTAGGTGTGAATGTGAGCGTGTGTTTGTCTGTCTATGTGTTATCCCTGTGATGGACTGGCGATCTGTTCAGGGTGTTTCCCTGCCTTCCGCCAAATACATGCTGGGATAGGCTCCAGCCCCCCATGACCCTGAATAGGAGTAAGCGGGTATAGACGATGGATGGATGGATGGAATACCTAGATGAGGAATTATGATGAGTATCCCCAACACACACATTACAACCTGATGAGGCCGCATTGTGACTACAGTGGAACGGTGTTTGATCCAAAGACGGGTAAGACTTTCCCAGAGAGGAAGGCAACCTAAGGCAGGACATATCGCCACTTGGAGTCTAAAGATTATTGTGATGCTTTTGCAATTATAAGAAAGAGAGGATTGTAAGATTATCAGTGATTCATTCAATGAGACAGACTCATTTTATAGGTGATAAGAACCATTTAGGCCTAAACTCTGTATACAGATGACACCAGGAGGTAGCGACTAACCAGGATGTGTGATGAGGGACTATCAAACCAATTAAGATATAGAATGGAGTGGAACAGATGCTGCTTAGGGTGAGGTCACAGATCAAAGGTGTAAAATATTATAAGAATGGAAGTTAGTAATTAGGGGGCTTCAGTTCCGTCAGATAGTTTGGTCTGGGTTCTTTTCCTTCTTGACATTGTTTATTTAGAGCCATCCATGACTAAGATCCATACTGAAGAAAAAAACCCCAATGTTAATCTGTGGATAGATATATCAAACGAGCTTAAGGGCCTTTTTAATTGAATGTTTATTATGGTTCTTTCCCCCCCCAAATTTTCTTTTAGCCCTTGGGACAGTGAGGGGGTTACTGTGTATATTGTTTAGCATAAAAAAAATTAAAGAAAAAAGATCACACTAAAAAGTTGGATTTCTGCATTACTATGCAAGTACATAACATTTGTATATTTGAAGACAAAGTATATAATTTTGCATGACTTATTTACGCTTCAGCACCAGAACCATGAATAGGGATGCACAACATCATGTAGATGAGCATAAGGAGGTTTGCAGAATAGAGGACAACAGCATAGATGGGTCTTAACAACATGTTTCCCAAGCAGATTATGGCAAGTAAGATTTCTTAACAATCAAAAGTTCAATCATTCTGATTTTGTGTAACCTTCATACATTGGGAAGACCAATAGCATAGTTTAATGTAGGATTGCATGACAATTTTTCTTTAAACTAGAATAATTGTGTCAAGCTGAGGACACAAGCACCAGCTACCTAGCCAAACTTATAACCATTTAATGTAAACTGCATACATGTAGTCAATCTGAATCACATTAGCTCTGATGATGATGTACGCTTTTTTTTCTAAAGCCCTATATAATTTACGCATATTAAATTACAGGGAGCAAGCATTCCATTGCCACATTTAAACCATTTAACATGGTGTAGCACAACCATGTGGGCAGTAATCTTCAGATTCTGATCTACTAAAATCCCAAATAACGGATATTAATTTACATGTGCATTCTAAAAGTTTGCGCATTTGGTTGATGGGCGTGTTGCGGGTGACTTACTAAGAATTATAACAGGTGCAAATGTGGTGGAGACAGCGGTATTTAATGAGGGTTTTGCGTGGTTTGCACCATGGAGAGTTTGGACGGGCAACAGAACCGCAAGAGCAAAATTTAATTTGAGCCTATAGAATTAGAATTAGAATGTGAAAATAGGCTACAATAAATGTTACAGCTGTAATAGATTGTTTTGTGACTGCAGTAATGTGTTTTTCAGAATGATTTTGCGGGGCTTAAGACAATAAAAAATGATTGAGACTGAGTATTTCATTGGGTAATAATTTTGAAAGTGATTTCATTCATCTTTTTGTCTGTCTTGTTCCACGGATGGTTTAGATAAAAGCACAATGATAATATATCCTAGTAATCCAGTATGTTACAGCTAAGGTTAGACTCGTATATCATGGGCAGCACGGTGTTTCAGTGGTTAGCACTGTCGCCTCACAGCAAGAAGGTTTTGGGTTCAAATCTCGCCTGGCCCTTTCTGTGTGGAGTTTGCATGTTCTCCCCGTGTTCGCGTGGGTTTCCTCCGGGTGCTCCGGTTTCCTCCCACAGTCAAAGACAAGCAAATACATGTGTTTGTGTGGTGTAGTATATGATGAGATGTACTATGTATATATGATGCAATGTAAAGCCCTTTGAGACATACTTGTATAAAAGGGCTTTATAAATAAAGATTGATTGATCTTTTTTCAATAAATGTTGATTTCTTTACACATGCAGGGCGTTTGCACCTTCCCTTGAAACATATTAAATAAAGACGCAATCTCCATCAACTAAATTGCGCTCAAGTTTGATAGATCACAGTGCGTGTGTTGCATTAATCTATTTACATTTTCTCTTCCCAGTATTGTGCAAAATAGCGTAAATAAGCTATTTACACCAAGCACCAAACTCAATCACGTGGATATAGCCATAGCGGAATAGAATGGACACATCTACATTCTGTAAATAAACATGTGAATATCCATAACTAAAATATATCATATGGGCCAACATAATATAGATAGGGCCTATCAAGATCCACAAGTAGC
>OMOT01087554.1:0-22581 GCA_900312575.1 Acanthochaenus luetkenii | reverse complement strand
GAGCACCACCCCGACGCATCACCCCCTGTGCGGCCTGGTAACCCTCCACGATCTCGACCAGCTGGTCGGCAGTTTGGGGGTTACTCTGGCAAGCCAGCTTTCTCGCCTCCGCGGGGAGCGCTCTCATATAGCGGTCCATAGCGACCCGCTCCGTGGGGTTCACCATGTGCGGAGAGTAGCCAGGCGTTTGTAATCCGTAATAGTCCATGCATTTGTCCCCGGGGGCTGCTGGCCGGGTCGAACCCCCAGTCATGAAATCGCTGGGGGTAACCAACGTGTACCCGTGCCGTTTCAGGATTTCCTGCTTCAGCTGGGGGTAGGTGATGTCCCGCTCGCTGGCTAAATCTTGCCAGGTGGCCTGGGCCATCCCGGAAAGAAATGGGGCTATCAGCCCGCCCCACTGGTCCTCTGGCCACTCTTCCCTCTGAGCCGTGCGCTCGAAGGTGGCCAGAAACTCCTCCACGTCATCTTCCCTGATTGGCCCTGCCTGATCTCCCTGATCTGCTCAGCTGGGCCCCATCAGTCAATGATTGGCATTTTTCTCATGCTATTATAGCCAGATACAAATAAACAACCTGTTAAAAGGCACCAGAATACAGGAAATGACATCTACTCTATTAAAATGTTCTGGGGGAGGACCAGCAGACCCCATTCGATTGTACCACCCACATATTCAATGATTGCTACACCCATGCTTATATCTGAGACACTCTGACTTCACTGTGTATTGTTTTAGCAAGACAGCTAGATCTGGGAATGTGTCATGTTGAGTAAGCTGTGTTGTCTGGGCTTAAAGACAATAGCGCCTCCTGGTGTTCAAATAAAGAATTGTAAAAGAGAAAAGAGGAAAATACAGCGTTGAGAGGGTTGAGAACCAAGTGACATTTTCAGAATTTTACAGGAGAGTAAAGACTAAACTTTGAGTAACAGTGAGGTATATGCATTAACAGCACAAATGTAATCTAATAGATTAAAATAAAACAATATATATTTAAAAAATGTATAAAAAGTAATTTACACTTTTTTTGTTACAACAATATATAGATGTTTGTTTGTTTGACTAGGTGTGAGGGATGGGGGTGTGTACACGTGTACTGTGTACATGGAAATGAAACACTATCCGTTTAGGATGGATTACACTTAATTAATTTTTAAAACAAATAAAATGATTTTATTTTATTTTATGATCAGATCTGGAACAACAGGAACCAATCTGTACAGGTGATCAGGGAGAGCCATCAGGGAGAACCAATCATGTACCCTTTTTAGTTTAGCCACAGTGTGATCCACTTTACAGCCTTACTGCCCAGACTTCCGCTGTCACTATAACAACTAACCCCTAAATGCCATATGTGCCATTTTATGATGTATTAGTCAAATGACCACGGCAAAGAGTGGGATGTCCGTTCTATCCAATTCAAATTCTATGCCACACAGTGGAGGACGTAGCAGCATCAAAATGAGCAACGCGGCAAAAGCCTGGAATTATTTTACAAAACAACGAGGACGGCAACACGATGGAACATGGTGGTGTGCTTTAAGACTGAAAGGGGGAGTACAGGCTCAATGAACAATCATCTGCGGTGAAAACACGCGACCGCAGATTTGGAACAAGATGGCACGGTGGGTAACGCTTCTTCTACTCCACAGAGAGCCGTGAAAAACTTCGAGCTGATCACGGAAATGAAAGACAAGAGAAGTGGATGCACCAGACTTTAGGAGAATGTTGAGCCGTCTTACTCAGTCTCAAGCCTGTGGACGATGACTCAACAGATTCTACAAATGTATGATTGAGCAGTATGAATGGAGGCCAGTGAAAAAGACGAGCTGACCAGATTCCTTTTCTTATGGTCAACAAGCTCAGAAACCGCTTGATGGCAGAAAATGTGGACATACTACTGTTGTTAAAAAAGCAACATTAAGTACATCGAGTTGTGAGTTGAGTCTGGCTGAAGTCTAGCTTAAAGTCTAGTTTTCTACAGACAAATAGTCTACAGAGTAACGTTAACATAGTAACCTATATTTATTTAGACAGTCAAGAACAAGGCTTTATTTTAGATATTATTCAGCAAGCTGTTGAAGCTCTGCAAATCCTCACGTTAGGTTACTGTCAAGCACTAAGTTGAAATGGTTGAAGAATTGACAGGTTTTCCGATATTTTCTTTAGTCATGTATTATTATTAGTAGCCTCCTGTATTATAAATATACGTTGTATTATAATAATTGTAGCCCCTAGTCCGCAGTTATCACGAGAGGCGTCTCACATGACATAATCAGGACGGTTGAAGGTCTGTCTCAATAACAAAAACACTCCGTGATTGGAAGGTTGATTGATTAGAATTTCATGACACTCGTTTATTTTATGAAAACATTTTGAAACAATATGACAATAAGTATATTCTAACCTATATTTACCTCCTAACATTAATCCTTCATAACTGCTTGCTTACTTACTAGCAGCTACTCGAGTTTCCGACCAGTGTCATTGGCCTCTGTGGCTGTATGTTACGGTCATGTTACGATTAACCGCGTGTACACACCAAAATTCAGGGTGTAAACGTGTACAAGAAAAAGCCACAAAAAAACATCCCTACTGGGTGTATGTGTGCACTTACACCCTCAGCACCCAACTGAACCCATGATTTTCAATGTCTTTCTTGTTTTGCCCTTATTCAAGTTAAGGATATCAGATGTGTCCTTTTGCCATTAGATAGATCACATCAAGATCTTTCTTTTTATATCAAATACTAATTTTGGTCCTGTTATTTATCATATCACTAGCTAGATAACATTACGTCCCAATGATTTCCAGCGTACATTACAGATGGTGTAAATATTAAATAAAAACGGTTAATAGAAACACTGTGTTGTGCATTAAACCCAAACATTATGCCTTCTATTAGCATCAAACTAAGACAAACTGGGGTTGCTAACATATAGCTAGCTACCAATATATTGACATTGACAAAGTTTGACAACTATGTTTACTAGATATGGTAGTTTAGCTTAATCATTCTGACAGTTTAGTAGGCCTATAGCTAAGTTAGCTAATAAGAAGCAGTGCAGAAGTGCAAAATTGAGTTTTCTATATTTCAATATTGTCAAATATTAACTTTCATCTCCCACATTAGGTGTGAGGTAGCTAAGGAGTAGTAAGGAAAGGAAATCTGTGCCCTTTTCCAGGTCTTTTATATATTGAATTAATTTGTGCCCATGATTTAGTAAGGTGTGCTCAAGTTTTACTAAATTGTCGACACGCTATAAAGTGCAAATTCAGCTGGCTGTGCGAATTCGTAGGAACTTAGGGAACTCTGCGCGAACGCAAAGGGGCAAAATTACTTCACAACTGGAAATTATGTTTTTAATGGAAGTGAATGAGAGGCGAAGCAAATGTTCACATACTTTGGTGCATAGTCTGACCTTAACATAACTGAATTGACCTACACCCACACTACAACTTTTTTTCTTTTTTCTAGCCTGTTATATTTAGACATTATTTGTGCACAACCCATTCTCCACCTCTATTGTGTGCTCTGGCTCCCAATGATATCTCTTGAAGGAAACAATTGTGCTGTTTTGCTTCAAAGTGTGGTGTTACAGCACTTCACAGCAATGGAATTCAGTAAGGCTTAGAGTAGCACACTTTGTCTTATTATACAATAACGTGCAATTAATCATTTCGATGAAGAAAATCCTGTTCTTAATGGACTAATGGATTTTCAGATTGACTAGTTTACTGGTGATTTCTATTTGTTAGATATACTGCAACAGACAGAAAACATCTCAGTGCTATTGTACTAATCTGCTGTTGGTAATACAGTATTTTATGTGTGACATACTAAAAGCTGCCACAAAGCTCTTGCAGTAATTTATTTTTTTCTGCACATTCGCCATGAGTAGTTTTAGATAACACTCTTTTGTCCCGCGGATAGCACCTTGCTGTAGTAATTGCCACAGGTGTAATTTGAGCAGTTCTTTTGTATCTCTGCAACAGTTATGTCCCCATTGTCAGTCATAGTGTGTGTACGCAGACTAAAGAGTGAGGGGAACAATGGAAAGCACCATAAAAGCTTTGAAAATAAATAATGTTTTTTTCTTGCCCTCTCTCACCACTCAACATACCATTTGTCAGACCACAGATGGATTTTTTTAGCAGGGTAAATCTTTTGGGAGTGTTTGGAAACACAGGAAGCCTAACTCTGTGAGTCAGCACTGCTCTCTGTTTAACCTCATTTTAACTGTGTTGTGTGTTACAGAATTACAACAGATTACTCCCGTTGGAAGTTGTACCGATTATGTACTGTACAGTTGTTGGACAGTAACCACTGAGAGACCAGCACACTGTGAATGAGGGCTTACCTATTGGAAACTCACTCTTCATCTCTCCCTCATTCTCTCTTTCTTTCTTTTTTCTGTCCCTGAAAAAACCTCACAAAAGGGACTGCAGAATTGTCCTCATGGTTAAACTATGCTAGTATACAGTATAATTTGGGCACAATTATCCTTACTTATTCCATGAATGAACAATCAAGGCCTGTTATTTGTACTTGTGTCTTTTTCAACAGACTTTCATACATCTTCAAGTTCTCATCCAATTATTCATATATATATATACATCATTGGACCCCTGAGGTAAAACAACATTGGTTCCAGAACCAAAAGCATTATCTTGTCTTTAACACATTAGCTGAACATATTAGCTGAAAACACTCAGTGCCCATGAACAAAAGAGTTGTCATTAGCCTGAGAACATGGTGTCCACCACCAGAACCCAACTCGTCCCAATTATTAGCTCAGTTGTCAGAACTGTTCATACTTAAAGCCTCTGCATAATGTGTAAACCTCAACAACTCCAATGGCATGACGTTTAATTGGGTGGAAAGTTTGTTTTCACAATACCATCAGTAACCACAAGCACACTATTATAAGGCATCAAGGATTTTGGACCAAGAAATAAGGCAGGAATTAAAATTCCAAGCTTGCTGTGAAAACCATCAGCACATGACAATTTTCGAGTTCAGCTGCCAACATAGTCCTCCACTATGGATGGAAACAAGCTCTTTATTTAGAGAAAAGCTTGTTCTCTTACTATGGAATGTAATCACCACATTTGTAAACGTAAAGGGCTTTTAATGTAGCCATTCATCTTAAGTCACTATGTTGTCGTTTAGACACCAAGGCTCTCCAAGGCCTGTGCTCTCCACATCAACTTACCTTGTATTAGAGAACCTAAAAGGCTTTGCCGGAAAGTGTCAAGTAGCATTAGATTTGGATCAAAATAACAGGACTACAAAGAGGGAACTCAGTAATTAGGCATTAATAGCCTGTTAAACACATGATCGTTTTTGTAGTTTGCTTCCCATTGTGTTAACACGCTATTTATGGATGCTACAGTAGAAATGCCTATGCCATGACAGAAGAGAAGGCATTGAAAATACAAGTCCTTTGACAACAACAACCGTTTCCATCCTGGAAATAGCTTGAAATTTCACACCCTCATTCAGTCTGGCCAATTGGAGCAGTTTGGGGTTTGATTTTATTCCCTGGGACTCTGGTTTGTAGCAGGGTCCGAAATTAACTTTTTAGCTCACCAGTCAAATGTCTGGTAGATGAAAAATTCTACCCGACAAACTACTTTTTTACCAGCCAAAAATTACATGTACCAGTCAAACGTTTGGAACCACCTATTAAACCAGTTTTTTCATGATTAAAAATGCTTTAAACTGTATAAACTTGTCTATAGTCACTTCCTATTTCTTTATATGATATGTGTACTTATATAAGCATATATATATATATATATATATGTATATATATACGTGAATATAATAATATATAAGTGAATTGCATTCAAAAGTTACATTTTTAAATGAAAATGTAAATCTTGTAAGCTCATTGGGAGGGTGGTGGTGCATTGTTTTGTTATTTAAACCATATTTAAAAATGCATGGCATCTAATCTATCATACATTTGATCACATGCAGTACCATTTAATTCTAATGGAGGGAAGAAGGATGAAATTGATGTAGGCCATGCATTTTTAAATATGGCAGGTGGTCTTTATTATTAAGTAAATTCTACAGGTCCTGGAGCATCTGTTAAGATAGATGTCATCATGAACACCAGTACGTACCAAGATGCACCACCACCATCCCAATGAAAAAAACAAATTAAACTTTTGAATGCACTTTCCTTATGATTATCTGCTTATATAAGCACACATATCATATTACATATTTAGTGTTTATCGACACGTTTATACAGTTTAAAGCATTTTTAATCATGAAAGAAATGGTTTAAGCAGGTGTTTCCAAACGTTTGACTGGTACTGTATATACACAGCGTTTTTGTGTCGTGTATCATACATACATCTAATCTGCACCATAACACATTATGGTGGTGAATAAAAACAGTGGTCAGAGCAGTTTGTAAGTGAAAAATATTTGTATTGATAATACAATAGGACAGTTACATGTTTTTCTACATGCAGAGAAAGTCAGTGTTTAGCGGTCGGTAGAGCTAATGAAGCCAGACAGCCCAGTGAAATGTACCATGCTTTACACTTTCCTTATACTATTGATGTTCTTTGCACTATTGTCACGGAAGTAATAAATGTCCTGCCAAGAAAGAGAGAGAGAGAGACGTGTTATGACTCCTGATATCCAGAAAATAACCAGATGATAGACAGTTATATGTTGTCACTCTAGCCAGATCTGGAGGAGGTAACAATGCAGAAAAATAATAACCCGGGCGGCTCTCCTCTCTTCCGCTCCGCTAAATATAAGTGCCGGTCTACTTTTTCCGCACCGGCTCGCATCTCTGAAGATTGGAATTCACTTGTGAATGTATATAAAGGGCTGTATTCATTTATAATCAACACAAACAATTAGTATTGAAACATACATTTTGTTTCGCCACCCACCAAAGTGCCGGGTGGGTTCTGAAATGTACACGGCAAAAACAATCTACCCGCATTTGGCGCTTGGCGGGTGTTGATTTTGGACCCTGTTTGTAAGACACATAGAAGCATAATGAAATCTCCACAAGGCAGGTTCATGTTCCATCACGGTACATTGTTCAGTGTACCAACCAATGTCACTGAACCCTGTTGTATTAAACGTGATGATAGTGATGATAGTGATGATAGTGTTTGTGATTCACTACTGGCCTGTGGTGGTTTGGCCATTGTAAAGCTGTGTTTGTGTGTATGTGTGTGGGTGGAAAGTTACCTCAAATGTTGGATGTTCCTATTGTAAATAAGGAATATATATTATAGCCTAATACAGAATGTGTGATTTCATCTTTTTTTTTTGCATTTTTTATATGTGAGATTGTGCGATGTGATTTAGGTAGAGCTGAGGGTCAGTTGAAGCCATGCTCCCATCGCACGATGTGATTGGATGAAAGACTAGGCTGTGTCCTACATCATCCAACCATACAAATGGTGTTACAATGATCGTATTGGTCATTCACTGATAGATCATTGTTGTATATCAGAGCACACATCATACTGCACCAATATGCCTTACAATTTCAGACACTGCTAAAACTTTGTCAGAGGCAGTTTGACATTCATGTGGACTGCATAGTATTTAACACAGTGGTTCTCAACCCTGGTCCTCCAGTACCACAGCCCTGCTGGTTTTCTATTTTACCTGGTAGTTGATTACGTTCACCAGGTGTCCCAAGTCTCATTCAGCCCTGATTACACCAGGTGTATGTAATTAACTAGCTGGTAGGACAGAAAACCAGCAGGGCTGTGGTACTCAAGGACCAGAGTTGAGAACCATTGATATAACATAATCATAAAAGGCTAATGTTTAGTAAAATGCTGGTGTGTCATGCTATACTGTATATTACATTATGGAGACTATTCTGTTGCACTGATGTTCTGCAATAGTATTGAATCCTCATTGGCAGTGATGTGACCTTTTTGGTTGGAGTGGCAACATTTTAGCAGCACCATGAGGTACACCCAGTTTGGGTAGTGGTTCTATATAGAACTGTAATGACTCAAATGACTGATTTGTTAAAGGTGCTATGTGTAGCATTTTCAAAACATAAATATATAATTGTTAAATTAATTGTGTGATATCTTGGTATAATTGCTGTAAACAAATGAGACCATGGTGGAGACTGCTGGTAGCCTCTTTCTCACGCCGGTGGTGTTATTGTGCTAGTTTTTCTCAAAATAAAGGTCACTTTTCCCATAAACCCCATTGCTTCCTGTCGCAAAGAGGATGTTGCTACCTGTTCATGTTAGTAAAACTTTGACTAAAATTATCCCAGTTGTTGCTTTGTGTTTAACGTAATATTATATAGAGAAGACAGAAATTAATGCACCATGTTCATTGTGTATCTGTGGTGTGTGTGCATATATATGTGTGTGTGTGTTGATGTGCACAAATCCTAAAACATTAGCTCATAAAACATACATTTGTTTTCAGATACATTAATCAATAGCTTGTACTTCTATTCCTTGAACACAGTTTTTAGTAAATTACTGTGAAATAATCCTGCAATCAGATAAGTGTCTTGTGTTTTCAAATTCAACACAGTACACACATTACCTCATTGGTGTGTGGTATCAAAAGGTTTAGATGCTGGTATATGCACGCTGTAATCTTTGCACATTGCTGCACTGAGTGTGTGATATATTTTTAGATTTAACACAGCCTTTTCTCCTTTTCAGCTTTTGTGTGGAGCTGAGAGGCCAAAACGCTGAATCGTTAATCTATTTCCCAGGCTGGGGATCTGGACCACAGCTTGAGACGCCCAGGTCCCATTTAGTCACTCCCTTTATAGCTAGCTCCCTTTTACCTTTCTCAAACAATGGCTCCTTCCCCACTCCAAGCAGCAGCCCCCCAAACACTCAGTGAATAAAGTTAGTCCAACATGCAGCCCTTAAACCCACCCCGAGACTGCTGCCAGGCAGCCACACTCACAGAATTGTTTGTTAATTGTCCAATTAGATAATTGCCATCTTTCACTCCTTTTCCTCTCTGTTTCTCATAAAGGCATGAATGGCACTCAGGGAGGGGGGCAGCCTGAAGAGGGCTTCTGGCCGGCTAAGGTGACAAGAAGGGCCAGAGAATGTTCCTTGGACTAGGTCACTTGGTTTGAATTGAATCATTGTAGCCTAATCAATGGTCTTATTGGATTACTGGCCACTGCTGTGTTCAGAGATATTGTTGCACTGACAATGAAAATAGCTAAGAGTTGGTGGGTAGGTAAGTGGGTAGTGGACTGGAAGGCGAGTGGTGGGGGAGAGGTAGGGGCCATTCCAGGGGTATGTATGTGTGTGAGAGAGTGTAGGCAGCTTATGCACTAATTACAAGTTTTGTTCCCGTTTTGGTGTTTTTTAGATGCGTAGGTTAAGATTATGAGAGCTGCAGACAGCTTCTGGGGAGTGAACATATGAATACTGAGGGATGTGGCGTATCAACTGTATATGAATGTTTGTGTGAATGGGTGAATGTGAGGCTGAATGTGAGGCTAACTGTAAAGCACTTTGGGCGTCTGAAAAAGAAAACAAAAGCGCTATATAAATACAGTCCATTTACCATTTTATTTTTTATTTATGTGGCATTAGTGACCAGGACCTAACTGGTTTGCTTTCTGTTGTTTGCTGAAATGAATGACGCAGGAAAACACAGGAAACTTTAACACAATCCCCATTCAAGCAGATCCCAGCATTTAGCATTTCTGAAACTGTCTGGGTCGTCATTGGCTTCATACATTTTGATCGACGTGGATTTGTTCTTTATCCTCTCCACCTCTCACTCTCTCATCCTCTCTCTTGCCTAGAATAGCATAATGGCGTGGTCTGCACATTGCAGAATTCCGTTGATTGCCAAAAGACCCAAAGGGAAACGTGATCAAAGTTCGCTGTCGTGCTCCGTCAGTTAGGTGCAGTGTGAAAAGTCTGGGGGAAAATGGCCAGCCATGTTCTGTGGATGGAAGATTGAAGCACCCGGGAACTTTTTTCAGGTCAGGAAGAGTCGTACCCCTGTTATTGTGTGTGTTCATGTGGGGTTTAGTTATGCTTGGTTGTGAGAGAAGACCAATCATTTGTCTTGATTCCCTGGGAGAGCATGCAAACTGAGGGGGACGGGACGAGCAAACCCCTCTATCAAGACCTGATCTATTTCCCCAAACAATTTAGTGTATTCATGAGGTTACGCAAATGTTCAGGCAGTAAAATTACCGTAATCAATTGAAACGGTGAATGCACATCCATGGCTCTGATTATTTGGAGCTCATCTATCAGCCTGATGTCTATGTAACAAGGCAAGGGAGGCATTAAATCACTGTTGCGTTTCACTGAGAAGTCCATGATCATTGGGCAAGGGAGTTTGATCGCCGATAACGGGCAAGGAAAGTGTTTCACCGAACATTAGGTAGCTGACTCTGCCCTGCTGAAAGTTGCTGTTTTTAAATTAAAACCCATACTGTCCAGACAATCTAGTGGGCTATATTCTCCGTAATCTCTCTCCTTCTTTATTTTCTTCACCTGACAAGGGAAAACAAAGAGGTGGACAAGCGGAAGAGGATAAACTGAGCATGGAGGTCAGGTACAATCAAGAGACAGAAGGGATAGTGCTGAAGAATGGACTAAAGGAGGGGAAAGATGGCAAGGACTCCCAGGGTAGCCTGTCCAAGACCTTCCTTAAGGAGCAGCAAGACTCGTTTCCCCCCTCTGGAACCGTGGACAACTGCGAGAAGAACAGGGGGAACATAGGGGACCCAGACTACTGTCGGAGAATACTTGTCCGAGGTGAGGCTTTTCTAATAACTTGTAGTGTGGGACTTAGGAGTTCATACACATCTGTCTGAGGAAAGAAGATTGCTTAAAGCATCACAAGATTCACAGTACTGCCTGGCAGGCATTTTAGAGTGAGGAAGTTGAGGGAGCATCCTGTGAGCAACAAAGTTGTAAAATCATGCTTTTCTAATAGAGTGGAACATTAATTAGATTTCCTTATTTAGGGAGGGTTTTTATTTAAAATTATGACTGGAAGTTGATGGCAACATTTCCTCTTAACTGTAAATGAATTATGATTATGTTAGTTTTGCTTCATTCGCATACCTGGAGCCCACTTAGATGGAAATGATGTATGATCTTGCTTGTATCTTGCTGCTTGCTTTTCTGTAAAGTCCTTTGAGACAGACATGCTTGTGATAAAGGGCTATATAAATAAATGAACTTGAACTTGTGCTCTTGAGTCTTGCTTCCAACTTCCATGAAATTTAATGATAATGAAAATGAAAATAAACTACTTTCAAAGGCAAAAGTTGTAATTATTTTAGGTAATTTGTCTTTACTACAAATTACTTTTAAGGCATACTTGCTGCAATGACACTTCTTGCTTTTTGGAATGAATCAATTTATACAACAATTTTCATTTTATATTCAGCCATGTTTATGTATCATTATCCTTTCTTGAAAGCATTATAATGAACTCGAATTGTTTCATTTCAGATTTCATATCTGCATTATAAAGCAATGTTAAATGATCCTTGAATGAGCCACTGGTTGTTTATTTTTCCTCTTGTAAATGTAAATGTATAAATGCCCAGGTATTTTAAGAACACATGTAGGATTTATTATTAATAATAAATATTAAAACATGTACAGTATTAAAAAATACATTGCAATATTTGTTTTGATAGATGTCAGTGTCAATACATTTGTCAGTTATAAGTAAGTTGTTGTAAGTTTAGATAATTAATTACATTTATTTGATGCAGTGTTGGTCCAACATTGAGTGTTTGAAAACAAACCCGAAATATAACTTCTGTAACAACATGGGATTAGTTACACAAGATATAATGACATAGGACAGGCATACTAAACAGAATGTAGAGAAAAATATTATTTTCTATTCACATTTTTTTATTTGATATATGTACTCTTTTAATACATATTTTCCAGCTTTTAAGTCAATAATCACAAATAATTATGAATTAATGTCTTGCAGTATTGCAACCACTTCAGTTTACGTGACAAGAAACATTTGATTCAACATTATGGCAAATTAATACTAGTTTTTAAAATCCACACACACCTCTTAAGCAGAGCTCGGTTGGTTTTAAATGTTGGCAGCAAGACACCTTGTAGTAATTAGTAGTTTGTAGTAATGTAGGTATGTATTACATAAATTAACTGAGTCATTTTAATTTATTTTTTAAATTCAATAACTTTGTACAGAATTTTCACATATCAGTGGATAATCTTCAAAACTGTCCA
Source organism: Acanthochaenus luetkenii (assembly GCA_900312575.1). NCBI lineage: Eukaryota > Metazoa > Chordata > Actinopteri > Beryciformes > Stephanoberycidae > Acanthochaenus > Acanthochaenus luetkenii. The sequence continues at coordinate 10,331 of OMOT01087554.1, read as the reverse complement.
TAAATGAGCGGATATTTATTAACCCCAAAATATCTGAAGACACCTCAACATAATTTAAACCAAATCAGAAAGGTTTGACATATTCCATCCAATGTTACAAATATAGTATATATTTCTGGATTGATAGTTATCCATTAATTATTATAAATGTGGGTACCTGTAGTGATTAGCAATTAAGGTTTTCAGATTTATATATATATATATATAAGCTATATATGTGTATACACTATACTTTATTTAAGTTTACAGTATTTGTGTCCCAATCCATAAGTACACCAACATTACATTTAGCCTAAATACAATTTGTCTAAATTTAACCTGTGATAGCAAAATCTGAATTTGAGAAATTTGATTCAGTAATAATGATTATAATAATAATAATGATGATAATATGATTGTGGCGTTGATGCTTCAGCTAATAAACAGACAAGTAATACCATAAAAAGACTTGTTGAACCTACCAGCCTTGGAATATTTTTCATTTATCTGTTCTCTTTTGTTATTGTGTTGTACTCTGTTGAATCTAAGCCCCGGTGTGCACTGGTTTGTGCTTGCAGATGCTAAAGGCTCTATCCGAGAGATCATTCTGCCAAAGGGCTTGGATTTGGACCGGCCCAAGCGAACCCGGACCTCCTTTACTGCAGAGCAGCTCTACCGGCTGGAAATTGAGTTTCAGAGGTGCCAGTATGTGGTTGGGAGGGAGCGAACAGAACTGGCCTGCCAGCTCAATCTGTCTGAAACTCAGGTAAGGCAGCATACATCACTGGAATGTACACAATATAATTTTACAGTGTTTCTTACAGTGTCCAATTTTCCAGTCTATGAAACCAATTTATTCCATGCAAACTCATAGAGGATTGGAAAATAGCAAGTGAAAGACAGTGTAGATGCTTTTGTTTTTAATAGATGCAGCACTAATCTGACCAGGTGACTAAGTGAAAGCGATGTTCCCTTATTGGATTTCATCTATTAAATCATCAGTCATGAAGGGGAGATGCAGTTGAATGTGATGTGACAGGTTAATAGGTATATTTAAGCCTTGAGACAATAGAGACACGGATTGATACAACTCATTATTAGAATGGTGGTGAGAATTGTAAACATAACCATAAATACATAATTGTATTACAGACAAAAAAGTTCAGGTATGCTGTAGTAGCTCATATAGCAGCTCTGTGATATTTTAACATTAGAAAGCCAAGCTGCCATCAGTTCACTGCTGTTTTGGATTTTTGCACTGAAATATCTCAGCTTTGAAAATGTCCCTCCATGATTTTTCCTAGACCCACTTTATGTACAACTCATTGTTTTTAGATTTTCAAAATCACACAAGGACATACTAGTTCTAATTATATTTACCCCCTTAAATGGATGGCCTGTCTGCTTTCTCGTACGCGTCCAAAATCCATTGGCCTTTCTAGTGTTAATATAGGTTATGAGTGTTTCATTTTAGGGCCTGAAGCTGCTAAAATTACATTGCCTACCACAATAGCACACACTGATACCAGAGCAATGCTTATTCCTTTAGTAAAAAAAAAACAGTATAGGTCTAGGGGGGAAAAAATAAGCTTTTCCTCCTCATGCCTAGCTGTGGGGTCAGTGAAAGGTCATGCAGCGCCCACTGTGGGTGAACTGGATTTGACACCAGATACCAAAGCGATCACTGTATTATTTTGACTTCAAGGAAATCCCAGCTCTCTGCTTCAAAGCTTTTTCTGACATATTTCAGCAGGCGTGGTTATTTATTCATGTGATTCTGCAAGCTAGCTAATGGCACCATCAGCTTCGTTATTGGTGTAAATGTGTTTGTAGCGTTCACCATGAATGTTTCAGTGAGTCTAAACGGGGTTGACTTTGAGCGGCGGTCAGCGGAAGACCTCGGCTCAGATAGTCGCAAAGAAACAATAGCCTTTTCACTCAAGTGACATCTAAGCAGGATGTTAACCCATTTGTTTTTGTATAACAAAGTCACTGAAGTTAATAAAAAACTAAACAATAATGCTATGCTAATTTTACATAACATTTGCTTTAAATGTAATCTTTACTACACGTTCTGTTTTTATTTAATTAATGTTTCTCTTTCCCAGTTGACCAACACAATTTCTGCTTTTCTTTTTCACATACGTACATTCAAAACAAGTTAATTAATTCACAAGGGATGTTATTTTGTTTCATAATAACATAAAGGTAATGCAGATAACAGCCTTTGCTCCCTATTTAGGCAGGACAATGGTGTTTGGACTTTCTTCCAATGTCTGCTTCATGTCCTGATGAAGTGACCTTTAATGAAAGCATCATGAAATTAACATTGTGTTCCCAGGCACTAATGGGGCATCACATCAAGGAATGACAGCCATTTGCTGAAGTGTGCACACCTAATCTTCTTTGTTTGAGCTACCAGCTTTTCCTTTTTTATGCATTGAGAATGTATCCTCTAAAGTAGACAAGATGCTCCTTCTGAGCATTTTCTTTACATTTGATACAGAAATTATTGGTCTTAGAGCATATTTTCCTGAGATAAAATGTTTGGTAATAGTTGGTGAACAGTTAAACTGGCTGTTGAAATGAAGGCAAAAAGTATAAAAATGTGATTGGACAAGCAGCAATGTTGAGCTATTATCGCTACTGCTTGGTAAATGTCCTCTAATTATGGGACACATGAAAGCAATCAGATATGATTGCAGGAGACTTATTCATAGTATTTCCAAGTCACATAGTAAACATGACTTCAAAAGTTGTGTTTTTGTTTAATTTTTGCCATTCCTTCAACTATCATAAATGTGTTTTGTGATTATGTATATTTCAAAATATTAAAATGTATCTGTTGAGACAGATTAATTACTTTATTGAACGTGTTAATAGGAGGCTTGTGCTCTTGCCACGGTTCAATCAATGGCTTCAATCGGTGTACCTTCTATTTCTGTCTTTCTAGGTGTGGGAATTTAGTGACCTGTGTACTACTTTTTTTTTCTTCCCCTATGCCCCATATATTGCCAGTGGTGGAAGTACACCCATTTATAGCCGCTGAAAATCTACCTGTTAGATTGCAAGTGAGGTATAACCTAAGTATGTCATCACACTGTCCTCTATTTAGATTTATTTGAAGTGTAAAAGGTGTTATCATATATACGTCGCCTTGTAATCACATATATGTGACATCACACTACAACGTCCTATTTCCATATTACACATATATGAGTGATATGGGCCGGGACTACTGTCATGATTTTGGTAAAATAAAGAGAACATAAAATGTATTCCTAAAAAATATGGTCCAAGTGGTGTGTATATGATAAATATACGTATAATCACCCTATAATTATCACTTGTGTTATGTCATCGCAGACTCGTAATTCCCATGCATTGTGTGAATCACTTGTCCATGATGCAATAGGGGCAAGTATATATAATAATTCCTTCATAGACTGTGCCTAGAGGCTGTATACGTCAGTTAGGAGTTACACATATGGTATTTCTCTTCCTGATAAATTTTGGCTACGAATTCATGGTTCATTCATGCAAGGCAGTTTTATTACTACTCTACCACCATCAACAGAAAGGTTGTTGTTTTCTCCCCAAAGTGTTATGAACAGTTACAGCAAATCTAATATTTCTGCTATAACTATATGCTGTAGCACATTTGTATATAAATATACATAAACTGGGGGGCGGCTCAGTTGGCAAAGGTGCATACCACATGATCGTGATGTCCTGGGTTCAAATCCGATCATCCTCCTCTCTCTGTCCCAACTTTACTGTCTCTCTCTATTATATCTATGAAAAGCAAAGAGGCAAAAAAAAGTGTGTTTCAAAAAATATGTGTACATGGGGTGTCCTGGAGGCTCAGTTGGCTAACATATATATGATGTAACCACAATGTCCTGGGTGCAAATCCAACCCTGGTCCTTTGTTGCATGTCATCCCCCTCCTCCAATTTTCTCTCCCTGCTGCAACCAATCCAGTAAAGGCAAAATAAAAAAAAGTACTCATAAACCATGGGTTACATTTTGTTTGTGGTTTAATGTCTCTTTATTGTCTGTGTCCCTCTTCAGGTAAAAGTTTGGTTCCAGAATCGGCGCACTAAGCAGAAGAAGGACCAGGGCAAGGACTCTGAGCTGCGTTCGGTGGTTTCAGAAACGGCAGCGACCTGCAGCGTCCTCAGATTGCTGGAGCAGGGTCGGTTGCTGACGCCGCCTGGCCTGCAGGGCCTCCTGCCCCACTGCGGCAGTGGCACATTGGGCTCAACACTGTGCCCCCCCTCCATGGCAATGGCTAGCAACGGCAGCAGTAGCAGGGGCAGCGGCAGCACCGGGACGGCAGCCGGCAGCCCTCATCTACCCACCGTCACCAACTCTGGGACAGTGGCTGGCCTGCAGAGCTCGTCAGCAGCTCACGGCCTCTTTAGCTTCCCCATGCCCTCCTTGCTCAGTGGAGTTGCCAACCGCATATCCTCTAACCCACTGTCCATGGCTGGTTCGCTGGCCGGCAACCTGCAGGAACTTTCAGCCCGCTACCTGAGCTCCTCTGCTTTTGAGCCTTACTCACGGACCAATGGCAAACAGTCCATGGACAAGAAAGTTCTGGAATGATACTTTTAATTACAATTATTATTTTCCCCTCCCAATGCTTTTGGTTTGTTTTCTTGGCTTTTATTGTCTTTGTTTGGTTTTGCTCCCTCTCTTTTCACCTGTCTGTGTCATGTTTGTTCATGTAATCTAGTTGGACATCTGGTATGTCATACAAGGAGGAAAACAAAGCTCATCTAACAAAGACAGGGTGGCAGTAGAACTATTTTGCACACAATTTCCATCCCCCTGTTATGGGAGTTTGTCCAAAGGTTTAGAGAAACGTATTACAACAAATACAAAAAGCGGCCAGAGAATATGGCTGCTTTAAGGAAAGTGGTGCCTAGTGTATAGCAGGAAGTATAGGATTGGTGACAGTGTAAAGCGATGGTACTTTTTTTACATTTGTGTTTTATTATTTGATTGTGTTGGGTAGATTAATGTCACTGCAGTGAGTAGTTGTAGAGAAAGCCAAGACAGAAAAAGAAAGAGAGAAAGTTGTTGGCTCATGAAGTCCATGACCAATAAATCAGAAATATACAGTAGTTTAAAAAGCAGCATAGATTTGGGGAAGAAATAAATGCCATGCATTTCTACCCTCCGCTTGGAGATCATTGCAAGGCCAATGTCAGGAGGAACACAGTGTATTTGACATGTGAATACAATTTGCATATGCAGATGCCTCGCAACTACAAAAAGATCACTTTTATATCCATTTGTATCTAATTTTATGTTTGGGCCAAAGCAAACTCCAGAGAAGATGTTGTCATACAGTATGATAGTTCAATTGTTCAGTGTTGTTTTCTAAATGGTTTTGTGGGGATTTTCCACAATATGATTCAATTTGTGGTATTTATATCTTAAAGATGCAGTACCTGTCTTTTTTGTCTGTGTTTTTAATACCAGAGTGAGTATTCAGATTTTGTGTGTACAGTTTCTATTCCTTGCAGGGGTTGAGTACAGGAATGGGGCAATGAGAGGCAGGAAGAGAGGAGCGCTAAAGAAAAGCTTTTTAGCATAAGTAAGCTGCTTGCATTGTTGAATCCTAAAATTGAACCATTACAGGAGGTTTTTCAATCTGTAAGACGATATAATACCTTTTGTGTGAAATTTTCAAAATCCACAAGCCTCATGAAAGATTTAGGAAGGCAGATGCATGACGAGCCTGAATCTAATTATTGTAGTAAAAGTACTAAAAATGAGAAATGTAACTTAAAATACTTATTTCATTGTAAATTATTCACATCTGTAATTAATAGATTATTAGTATATCTGGAAAATAATGAATGTATTAGAGGGGCGATGAATCAATCAAAGCTCTTTGGTGCTGTTGTTGTGAAATACCTTGAAATTTGTGAAACGTGTGGTACAAATGTGCATATATATTATGACCATGGCTACAGACAAGCCAAGTGTGTGTGTGTGTGTGTGTGTTTATTTTCATTTTCTTTCATACGTGTTGCTATGAATCAAGTTATGATAAATGTAATTACTGTTATACCTCATATACACAATGGCCTGAAGTGTATGCTCCTGGAAATTATGATTTTTGTACTGCAATTTTTGTTAATGTGACTTGCCGATAAATCATCCTTTGAATAGAGTGAAAAACAGAACATCTATATTGTAGTTAAAAGTCAATGGTTTTACAATACTTACATTAGAAAGGGGGTGAGAGGACTGAAAAAGTCATTATGAGAGGACTAGCAATTGGTGAGAATGTGATCACTGTGAAATTTGAATCGATTTCATATTGGCTCAAATTGAAAAACTGCTTGTTTGTGAATAGTGGAGAAAAGATATGTATTAGAATAGAGCATTGATTTATTTTTATTTAAAGTGCAGACACTTACTTGGGCTAAGTTGAGAGATTGCAAAAGGCAAGAGTCGTATTGATTAAAATGGACGCTGAGTTAGCGTGGTCTGTTGGGGCCAAACTAGACAGCGAAAAGCTGCCTCACTGTTTCTATCATCAAGAACCCTTTTTAATGTTTTTAATTTTTTTTAAAATCCAGGGTGAATAAATCCTCCCTTGGACCATGAAAATACCCAAGTATATCTTGTTTCAAACACACAAAGGGAGCAGTCTCCATAAAATCAATTTTGAAAATGTAATTGTCAGAATTTAGAGCAATAAAGCAATCAAAGTAAATGAGGATAAGGACCAAAGGCAACCATGTTGCTATTATTATCGTGTGGATCTGCTGTTGCTGATGTTTTGATGATATACACAACAATAAGGATATTAGTGTTTTTAGTGTCAGTTAATGGCAGCTGGGTATGATATGGCACATATTACAAGACCCACAAAGAAGTTCAAGAGAGAAATAAGGATGCAAATTTGATTTTGATGTTTTGCCTCATTAATCCCACAAAACCTCATATAAAAGACTATCAAAGCAGGCTTGATTTGTAACCATATCCTCTGACTCAAAGCTGATGTTAAATGGAGGGAAGGGACTTCATAGTAATATTCCTGTTACCTTAAGGAAAACAGAACTTGCACTATTGGTGCACACAGTGGTTTGCAAAGATGCTACCCATTTAGGCATGTCTGCAATATTTACATTTATTTGATTTGATTAGGCTTAGTTTAGCTTCTCTTTCTCTTCTGGAGTACTCGGAGTGGAAATGCAGGGACTGTCCAGTAACAGAGGAAACGGAGGCTCTTTTGTCCATCAGCACTGTGAGCCATGGCAAAGAAACCAATCTTCCCCACTGCGTCTTGGGAATCTCCCTGGAGAAAAAAACAACAACCAAAAACATCCCACCCAGCCACCCCCACCTATTCTCTCCCTTCACCCTAAGTCCAATTAGAAGGCCGATCGGGGAGGTTTTTGTAGGTGGGGGGTTAGGGGGAGTGTGTGTGTGTGTGCGTGCACGGCTGTCTGTCCAGACCACCAACACATTTTATCCCCTCACATGGCCCTGTCTTTAAGTTCAGGACTTAGGAGGTGAAAGAAAGGCTACATCCTGTCTTATTTGGTTTTTTTTAGCCTCTTCCTTTTTTGACATGCAGTGGATCTGGAGATTAGCGCACGAACAGGTCTTACTAAAGAAGTGACCCTCTCGTAGCACATGGATCTAGTGACCTTAGGCTCTAAAGTGCAATTCCCCTCCAGACATCACAGGGCTGTGAAAAGCCTGCACATTTTAGTCACTCTGCTAACCTCAGAATAATTAACCGAATTAAGCAATCAAAAAGGATCGAGGGGAGAGGAAATCCCCAAAGAAAGGCTTCTACTGTATATTCTGTCAAACTTATCATGAAGCCATATAAATGTGCAACTTGGCCATCTCAAGGGAATTTAATAGACATAATTTCTATGTTGTTGTTGACTGGGAACTGATCGTTTCACCACTGATAGTGTTTAGATAACATGAGCTACCTCCGCGACCCGACTTCGGATAAGCGGTTGAAGATGATGATGATGATGATAACATGAGCTTGTTAGCTAGTATGTGGTCAGATAACCATCACTGTCTTGTAAACGCATCTGATTTGCACACTAGCAAACATATTCAGTAGAAGCTAGCCTCAGTGGTGGACATGTTAATTAACATCAGGTTGCTTTGCTGCTAACAAAGCCACAAACCAATAGTTTGTTCAGGTTAACTGAGCTGACTCTTCTCAACCTACAACTATGTTTTGGAGTAGACATTATAGGGCTGAAAACAAGACAGTTTACTGTGTCACAGTAACCTAAAATTGGGAACAAATATACCTTAAGCGATCCTATCAAATCCTATTCAGTTACAACATTACTGATAAATGAGTCCCTGTTTTTTAGTCTTTTGTTTGGGCACTCTGAAGCTCAAACTGCCCTCTAAAGGTCAAGTCAATAATGGCACTGGCCTTACTCACCACGTTTCTAAGGTTTCAGTTGTGCCTGGCTCACGCCTGTAATCATACTGGCTATTTTCACTAAACTCCCTCTGTCTGTTTTCACTGCTGAAGCTCAAATTGCCACACAAGGTTAAAATACCAAACAGATTAAATACAACTCCCGATAAAACAAGGTCAACATTTTACCACACGTTAAAAAAAGTAGTTTGCTATCAACAGTTCCCATATATTCACAATTGCCCACAAAAATAATTCTACAAGAGAACCAAAAGAGGTCAAATGATGCAACATTTTATGTAAATAAATGTCTGCCCTTTTTTGCGTCAGTTGGTCTCCTTGGATATCTTTATTTTTATCAGTGCGTGAGTTCTTTAACTTTTGTTTTTGAATCCACACACCTGAGACAAATCCTAAATCACAGTGGATTTGGGAATGAGTTGTAACCTTCTAAACTCTAATGCCATATCCTTTGATTTTAGAGCATCCAACTCAGGGAGGAATATATCATACCATGACACAAAGGTTTCAGCAACTTGGCCATGTCTTTTTACCCTTGCTTGCCAAAGACTACAAATGACAATCATCCAGACTTGATGAAATGTCTGCAGCAGTCATGAAATGTACAAAAGTGGGGAAAAGAACACAAGCCTAGTGTTAGTCAGTGGATCAAAAAAGGTGCTCTGACAGGCACCATTGACCTGAACACAGATCTGTCAATAAGAAAGTCCACTGTCCAGCTCACAATGTTCAGATTCAGTTTAATCTTCAGCTGTTTCTACATGATCGCAGCCCCTGGTTTTTTTGGACATCGTCGCCGACCGTGCCTCCCATTCCTCTGCCTCTATCGCCCTATGTGCTTCCTATGTCACTGTCATTGCCTATGCTATTGTACATTCCACTGTTTGTCCCGGCACATATTGCACGCTCAGCCGTCCTGGTGGGGGGTTCCTCTTTGACTTGGCCCACCCAAGATTTCTTCCATTTTTTTAACCTAATAAGGTTTTCTTGGAAGTTTTTCCTTGCATGCCTCAAGGGTCTAGGGCTGGTGGTGCCAGGTAGTTTAGGCCTTGTAAAATTGTTAGGCTTGCTATGGTTTGCTAAAAATTTATATTGTGTGTGTGTTGTGCTTTGTGCAGTTTGCCTATGTTTGTCTTATACTATTCTTAATTCCATTGATTATTGTTCAGTTAGATCTAGTTTGGTTCATTTTCTGTAAAGTCATTTGAGACATGCTTGTGATAAAGGGCTATATAAATAAATGAACTTGAACTAGATGTAACAAGCATGTGGGGCTGGAGAGTGAAATATGAGTAAACGAATGATGGCAGGAGCCTTGCATGTGTCTTTGGTCCCTCTAGATGCAGATACAACATATGAGAAATAGTCATGTTAGTGTGGCATGGATACAATCAATATTAACCCCTTAAGCCCAACGGACCCGCAACCAAAAAAAAAGTCCCCAAAACCTTTTGTTTAATTTTTTTTTTAAATGGGGATCATACGCTTCAAAAACAATCCTCCCTAGTGTATTTGGTCCAAGCAAAAGCTGATAGGCAGTCATCCAAATATTTGAGTTCCAAAATACAAGATCTTGAAATGGAGGAGGCAGTAGCACTACAACGCAGCTTGGAGAACGATCCACTCACTCAATGCTGCTGTGTGAGGTATCATATGAAACTAGATACTCTACCCTTTCAAGTGATAGCAAGCAATCAATAGTCAAAGCTAAACAACTCCTGTCAGCCCCACAGCAAGCACACAGCCAAACTTCGCATCCAAGTGTCCGTGTGGCAGATTTTGTTTTTATGTCTCGTTATTTCATACATTTTCAATGCAATTGTCATCAAATGCAAAACATATTGTTTACTTATAGTTTCAGTTTCATTTTGAGTCCATCCACATGCTTCTCCGTGCTATCA
>OMOT01087550.1:0-10931 GCA_900312575.1 Acanthochaenus luetkenii | reverse complement strand
TCGCTAGCTTCACTTCAAACATATATTTATTTAAAATGTTTTTTTTAAACGGTGGAAATCAAACGTTGAACTATAGACTACTATTTAGATGACGTTTCTTAAAGACGTGGTTGTTGTAATGGTTTAGTAATTGCAATTACTATTTATCTCTCTCTCTCTGTCCCTCTCTCTCTCTCTCTCTCTGTCCCTCTCTGTCCCTCTCTCTCTCTCTCTCTCTCACACACACAAACACTTTTTTCTAATTAACCAAATAACAATCGTACTCTTATTTTGTATTGCAGGAGAAACTGTTTACTGGCATCTGGTGTTCCGATCGAACTGTGGTGAATCATAATGCAGAGACAGTACTGGCCTGCGCACCCACCCTGACACAGGTTACACTTACTGATGTATTCTTGATGAATGATCCAGTTATATTAAAAAGTGAGCTTTAGCCTAATTTATTATTACCTTTGAAAATGTTTTTATTTTATTTTGCCCTCTAGAATCCAAGTTGCACTGCACAAAGGCATTCATCCTTCAGTGAGGTAAGCTTTGGTTAAAATCGTCTTTCGTAAATGCTTTTTAGGCTTGTCGGACATGAAATATAGATTATATAATAGATAAGGCAACCATTACACCTTTTATTGAATTAAATAAAGCTTTACTGCTATTCTGTAAGGTTTAACTAGGACATTTTACGTTACACGCCCATTCATTCACCCACTGGGTTGGCAATTGGCAAAGGTTTTTCATGCAGACAGATGATTGACAGCACATTTCTCGTGGTTCTCCCCACAGAGTGAATGTCTGGGGAACATCATGAAGGACTTGGCACACTATGCCGCTGTTCTTCAGTCCTACCAACTAACAAGTCCTGCAACAGAAGCAGCACTACTTGACCCAACACTGGAAATTATACAGAGACTGCTGGAGGTGTGTTGGTGTGTGTGTGTGTGTGTGTGTGTGTGTTGGTGTGTGTGAAAAATACACAGAGAGAAACAGAGACAGAAAGAATGAGGGAGAATCTCCTGGGAAATAACATTTCCAAGTTGCTTCACTAAATCTTCCTTGGTTTACACAGAACTGCTTCCTGATGCCAGCTGGAGCGAAAGATGTTTCAGAGGTATTTTTTCTTCTTCTACTCCTTCTTTTTGTTTGTTCCCTATTTATTCTACCAGCAAAATAAAAACAAGTGCAAATTAAGTGCAATATTGCTAGCCAGTAGCATCTGCTGATCAGAGACCTGCCTGTGTATACGTCTGAAGCTGCCAGTTCATCCGTCTGTATGTATCTGTATCCATGCTGTGTCCTTCCCTGTTGTCCTTTAGGAGAGCATCGCCCATATGTGGGGAAATGACACCTATGAAAACAGGCTGCAAATGTGTAAGGTGATGAGGGGCTTCCATATCCGGACCATCACCATCAACAGAGCTATGGGCTACATCTCCTCAGGAGACCACAGGCAGTAAGCAGCCATCACCATCATCATCATCATCATCACCATCACCATCATCATCATCATTACCATCATCATCCATATAATTATCAGCACCATTATCATTATCTGAATGTCTTTAATCCTCACAACTAAACAAGCTATCACTTTCCTAGTCGTTCAGTACCATAATTTACAACTATGAACCAAGTAGTGCTGCACTGGGCATTTAACATTAATATGATTAGTGCTCGGGCATAAGCTAGCTGATTAGACTCCAGCCTATTGGCTCAGTGAGCTGTATGATACTTATATTCATGTTAAGAGAATCAGTGGGGGTCATGTTGGCCAATATAAATATATATTTATGAATGTAGTCCAATATTTGGGGGAAATGTATCATTTATTTGATGTTTGCGATCTATTTATTCTATTTATTTATTTGATGGCCTGTGATGTTATTTATTATTAAGTGTTTATAATAATGTATTTATTGCTGTCTTGTGTTGAAGTAGAAGTGATTCTAAATGAAAATGAAACTGCATAATGCCAATGGCATTGGAAATGGATCATGCATGAGATTAAAATGTACTCTGGCTGTTTAAGAAAGAAATAAAAAACATGCAGGACATCTTTCTTTAAAAAAAGTTGTTTTATTCAGTCAAGATTAGCTTCTTCACCATTATACCCAGAGTCCTTGGAGGGACCCAAACCTGATGGCTGATATATCGAAACAAGTGCAAGTGGATTGGAATGTTTATAGTTCAATAGCGTAGAGGCAAAAGTAATCTTCTCTGAATGTAAACAAGTATTGCATTTAAGTTTTCTATTGTCATGGCAGATCCTAAACCTCACAACATTCAGATGTCACCTATTGTCATTTCTGCAGCTAATCCCAAGTAGTGTTGAGGTCTGTCAACAGTGCTAACCCTCAGAGATCAGTAAAAAATAAAGTAACAAATAACAAACTAGACTATCATTTAAATCACATGACTGTTCAAAGCTCTACAGCTAACAAATTACTAAAAGAAATGTAAATGTTGCCAGCTACTAGCTGCCCCTGACACAGGTCGAATATTTTAATTCAGTCCTGAATCCAAATGTACATGATTTCTTTTTTTTGGAGCAGTGCATACTGTTAATTAATCTTAGTCTAAGTTCACAAACACAAGATGTGCTTTCAAATCCTAGGACGGCAGGAATGGATTCATAATTCAAGTTAAACAAAGTAGACATAATTGTTGAGCTTTTCTGAGATAACTCCAACCCGTTTTACAGGTTCAGTGTCGTCAAATATACCATACAAACAAAGAACATATACACATTACAAAAGCAATCATAGGTTAAAAAAACAAAAGTAGTAAAAAAAACAGATATGTACACAGTAGAAAACGAAGGTATGTACAAAAGACATGTATAAGACACAAAATATCTAATCTTTGGACAATCACATGCTTAATGCCTAATTGTTGACAAAAAGTCCCACTAGCATAACAGATCAAAGTGAAACAAGATACATAGGTTGAAAAGACAATTGGGGGGGGGGAAAATGCAGTTTTAACACTGCAGCACCCACATTTAGCTCTACAACTGGCTACATAATTAGCTACCAAATATCCCAATGACCGCTACACGTTGGTCATTCCTGCTCCTGATAATGCTTAGTATCCCTTTCTAGGTACAAAGACGTACATTTGGGGTACAGTTTGACGATCCTGCATTCATTAGGACCAAGGGACCACTTCTGAACATAATATGAAAAATGCCCATTCAAGGTTAAGACAGTGGACCATTTCGTGAAATGCAGCGTTGCTAAAAAAAACAACCATCAATGAATACAACGCCCAGAAAATATTCTAATGAGAAACATAAAGGCGAGAGGAGAGATCTCATGGGGCCTGCCCATATTAGGAAACATTTCACAAGCAGAGATTCAGTGATTAAGGACCAGCGGTTCACCCTGCCATGCTGTGCTCCCGTTCTTCTTCTTGATGATTGAGCGACAGGCATCCAGGTCGTACCCATCTCATTTAGCCAATCATGTCTGAGAATAGAGACGACAGAGACAAGAAACAATGAGCGTGTGTATGTGCGTGCGTATCATTATCATGTATTCGATCGTGTTTGTATATGTATGTCTGCAGAATGTTACCTTTCAGTGTCTGGTGGACCTCGTTTGGCAGGTCATCCAGATCCTGCAGAAGCTTCCACAGGTGGGACACGGTGGCCTCTCCCGGCCGCCTCCTGCTCTTCCACTCCACCAGCATCTTCAGCTTCTGCATGGTCACGTCCTTCTCTGCTGCCTGGATGTCCTCCAGCTCCCTGGAGCTCAGGTCTAGATAGATGGCCACCTGCTTCCACTCCTTCCCCAGCCGTTTGGCCACCTGCAGGAGCTGCTTCTCTGAGATGTTCTGGCCCTGGGACAGGACTGTTTTCACTCCGTCTGGAAAAGACACACAAAACATGCAGGTAGTTTGTTTCATTTCTACCATTTCTTGACGGAGAGATACATCTGGAAAATAGAGTTTAGCCGGGTACCGTTTTCTGTTCAACTTGATTGGAACAAAACAACGTTGTAATCAAAGTCGTAATTAGTAAAGAAGAGAAAGTTCACCTGACTCATCCTGGCATCGAGGTCTTTTACTGCACTTCGTTTCCTCTGATGGACTGCTGCTCCTCTTTCGGCCTTTGAGAGAGATGGAAGTGTCTGTCAATCAAGCTGTAGCACGACAATGCTGAAAACAAAACGGATTAAGAGTTCAAACTTAGGGAGACTACAAGAAAATCAAAAAGCTTACCGTCTGTCCTTTTCGTCGGCTTCTCTACCGTGTTGTCCACACAGTCACCTGAGAAGAGGGACAGATAGGCGTCGTCACACTGTAGTACTCCTCCAATTACACACACACATGCACACAAGCTCAAATACAAAAATAACATCTGGACAAACAGGAATGTAGGACATAAGTACCTTCTCTAATGGTGGCAGACCATACAATCTGGTCTGACTCAGTCTCTATGAGAGACAATTTGAAGGGAGGAGGCTGCTCATAGAATGCTTCAAAGTAGCCTTTCAGCTTGATTACAGCAAGGGTAAATGACAAGTTCTGCACAGAGACATACAAATATATAAATATTAATTTTATTGTGGAATCCACAAACAACAAATGCAAACTACATATTAAGGCCTTTGCATACGGCAATGACAATACACACCTTTTTGTTATGCAATACATATAGTTGCAATATACACGTTAATCAATATGAGCACACACACATGCATGCACACAAACACACACCTCGGGGTTGATCTCCCCTTCTGGCTCGCTCATGAGACGGTAACTCCTCTCATCCAGCATACAGGTGGGTGGCTTCTCTATCTTCATGTAACGCCTCTTGGAGTAGCGCACCTCCTTGCCTATATCCTAACACACACAAGGAGAACGAGGCGAAGCAGAAAAAGAAAGAGAGGGAGGAGGTGAGAACTGAGTCTCCTTGTTCCTTCCGATCAGCAGGTCGAAGGGTTATTAATACTCAATACCAAGAATGTTTTCCACGGTCAGACGGGAGGCGTCTCCGAAGAGGTCACCCAGTCAGTGGGTGCCGGTCAGAGGCGACGTATACACTGTTTATTCTGCTAACCACTGACACCATGACTAACTGACACACACCAGATGGAGGGGAGAAAAACACAAAACACTACATTTTAGGAAGTGATGTGTTTTTGTGGTTTACTATCAATATAGTATAAGCTGTTTACTCCTGGAGGGGGCCTATTGTGAAAATGTGACTTTATTATTTGTGTCAATTACAGGCCACCATACGCTGTGCCAGAGACCTGATGATGTTGTTGCAATTCCTTGGTCATCGATAGAGGTTGCTAAAAGCCATTGATTACTTAATGCTCCTTCATATGGACTGAATGGCATTCAATGGTTATCCTCCACACCAAGGCCTCATTACAGTGTTGGCTCAAGTCATGGCCATGGACATATGAGCGCAGCCATTAGGGTGCGTACAGTACTCATCAACACACACTCAACACTCCCCTCCCTCACCTTGATGTCAGAGGGGTTGTTGGGGGCCAGATAGATGCGGAAGCTGTAGTTGTTGTTGTTGTCGTTGCCCAGCTCCTTGTAGACCAGCACCAACCCATGGCGCTCCACAGGCTGGCTGGTCTGGACGATGGGACCAACAGGTGAGAGGGAGGACACACGCCACTTAACATGGCTGCCCGAGTGGTCCACCGTTGGCTCAATGACCGGACGGTTGTCCTTGATGTGTAGGACACTGAACGTCATCTCATGTTCTGGGTCTGTGTGAAGACATGGGAGAGGGAGAAGGGAAGGTTTGATGTTTGGCATGGAACAGCTTTAAACTATGTCTCCAATTAGAAAATAAATGTGTTAACTTGAAATTATTCAAAGCAAAGGCTTTAAGATGACTAATAACTTTATTTAAAAATCCATAAATGTACTTTACTTTCACCCCAGCGATAATTTTGTAAGTACTGTATATGCATCAATTTTTTCAAATGGTGAATATGTCATCTCTTGAAATTTGGATGTATAAGGTGGGTAAAGATAACAGCCTCCTAGGTTGGAAATGCCTGGCCTTCATAGCACTGATGTATGGGCCAGGAAGTCACTGCAGGAGGCCACTATCTTAATCCACCTTAAAATACTCCACCACCCAACCCAGAGCGAGTCCATGTTCTCACCAGCCAAGCACAGGGAGTGGGGGAACTGGATGGACTTCAGGACAGACGCATCCTTGTTGACTGTGTCCACGTTGAAGATGGGTCCAGCATACTTCCAGGAGTCCTGGAGGAACATGCCGAACTTGGACCAGGACAGGACGGAGTAGCGCACCAGAACCCGCTCTGACACTTCAAACACCAGGCCTGTGACCGAACACTCAAACGTACCCTCTCCTTCCAGCTGTACCCTAACACACACAATCAATGATACATGAAGAGCCCATATGAATGAGACCAGACCAGATCAATGGGCAGATGGAGAGTGTCTTCAGAGACAAGTTGTCGATACTCACTGTAAGCGTCCCTTAGAGATCCTCCTGGGATTAACCTGCTCATTGCCACGGCTCTGTCCGAACAAACCAGCACCGCCCATCATTTAGTATCACCAAGCCATAGTTTTATACGAATATCTGGTTTGTGCAAATCCACGATATCTGGTCTGCTCAAACTCACCTGCAGGGTGGCTTTGCATTTTTCACAGCATATTGTGAAGTGCATCTCATCTGTCAGGATGTAGATAACAGCAAATAGGTTGTTAGATACAAGAAAACTGACACCATCTCCAGTGTACAGTTCACGATGTAACCGCAGTTAAGACTTTCTTGTTAATATTTTGATGACTGGTGGATAACAGATGGTACCTTTCTCATTAGAAACCTCTGCTTTAGGTCCAGGATATGGCTCTGGAGGGTAAAACAAGACAAGTCCATCACAATCATATGAAAGGGGCTGAAATCCTGTGTAAAGCCCCTGGCAGACTGAGCAGTTTCGATGAGGTGTCCCTGCATCAAATTCTATGCTCCAAAACAGCTCTGGTAGTGTCAGAAATGTTGCGGCATAGTCGTGTAGTGTGTTACAACGTGGTTATGTATTCCACTTAGTGACCAACAAAAACACGGTAGGCAAAGACAACAAGCTGACGCAGCGGTCCAGATGTAAACAACAACACGGGCCAGTTTCACAGTCTGACAAGGCTGATATAGAGATTTGTACTAGATTCACTTCACACGATCCGATCGAAAACGCACAGTGAGGGACTCAAGATCAGGTGAGAGGAGTTTCTTCAGACAATTTCTTTCATGCATTGTTTCTCTCACCATTATTAGAATCCTCAGCATCAGGTTCCTCAGTCTCTGCCAAGAACGTTAAGGAGATAGATAAAGTGAAACACTGTGCGTTCTTTATCTCGTTAAAAACCCTGGACATTTCCAGGCGCACTCTGAGACTCAGAGCTCAGCTATGAATTGATTACGGGGTGTTAGTTCTTACCTCCCGCTCCTCCATCCTTCTCTTCTGTTGAAAGACAAAAGAAGAGGAGGGTTAGGAACAGAGACGTGGAGGTGTGCGGTGTGAAAGAGCAGTATGACAAGTGCCTCTCACCAGAACCCTCATCCTCCTCTTCGTCGTCCTCTGAGCTCTCCTCCGTGGATGTGCCCATGTTCTCTGTTAGATCAATCCATATGAGAGGGACGCGTGAGAGATTTGAAAACTTTCCAGTGAATTTCTAAGTAATAAGGAGTGAAAGGGACTGATCGGAAAAAGTTGGAATGTTACAAGAGCAGGGATTTGGGTGTAGTGTGCTGGATGTTCAAAAATAAGAAATGAAATGTCCAAACAAGTGAGCTTTTCTGCAGATGACTGTCTGAAATGAATGAACCGAATGTCTAAAAGCCTCTGTCTTACGTTTGCGAACGAGTTGTGGGGAATGACCAAAATAGTTATAGTGATTTATTACAATTATTACAATATTTGTGCTTACCTGAGCCACTGCTGTCACTTTCAGTCAGATTACCTGTAACAACACAAGGTTGACCAATTAGTAATTGTTTTGAGGTTAGTGCTGAGGGGTCTGTAGCAACTGATATTGTAATACCTGCCGGATAATGTAATACATTGCCAAAGTATAATAAAATGTCCCTCTAAATGTGTCAAACATTTGATAAAACCTGCTAATGTATCAACCTGCTACATCACATTATTACATTAACTCACCATTACTTCAAAAGGGGTGTAACATATTTATGACAGATGACTCGAGTTATTACAGTCTTCTTATTCTTACGACATTATTAGTCAGCATTACTATAACGTCATCGGTTACAATTATGTTACACCCAGTCGTTGCATCGTCACCTGCTACAGGGTCCAACGCTCAACATTAGTTCCTCTTTCCATCTTTTCCCTTGGTCCCCTAAAAAGTATATCTATTGGTGGCTTTCACGGTGTCACTGTTGATTTAGGGGATAGGCCCTCCGCCGTGAAACCAGACAGAACCACACAGCACACAGCACCCTGTAAAGCTTTTATTGATCATAACTCACTTTATCATCATCACTACTGGATGGTGCTGATGGGAGAATAACGTGCACATATTGCGAGCAGAGAAAACCTCAAGTGAATCCACATAAGAATGCTCTATTGATCAACTACACTGGTACGAACGGTCCTACTCTGTAGCTTTTGAGTGTGTATCCAGCATATGGAATTAGTTTACCTCCCTGTTTAGGTACATTTAGCAAAAAACAATATACATCATCGTCCATATTAGTCATGAAAAAGAATCTCTACATGACAAATAGCTTTTACTCCCCTAACATATCCCTCATTTCTTAGCGTCTGAACTGAGGCACCCTGTAAAGAAGCCTCTGATAAGTGCCATGCATTAACACACATTTATATAGATGGATCCAGGGGAGCTGCTATCCCTTTCTGCCCAGCAGCAGTGAGCATCTGTGGACCGGGCCATCTGGCTGAGTGCCCGGCTGGCTAATGGATGGAGCCCATCCTCTCTGGGCCACAGGGTTTTATCTCAGACTAACAAGCAGACACAGCCATCTCTGCTCCACTCGCAGTACCTCCCTCATCAATCTCTCTCCTCCACCTCTCTCCACACTCTCTCTCCCCTTGTCCTCAAATGCCTCCTGTGGCCGATCCCTCGCCCTGCTGCTGCCTCATCTAAGCCAGCAGGCCTCCCTGTCCACGCCGGCACAGCCTCTTCCCTAAATCACACTGACAAACAAGGTGGATAACTAACACACACACACAAGGACACACTCTAGTCTACAGCTTCAACCCTAGATCATTTCACGGGTGTTGCCTGCCATCTGCTGGTCTAAAAAAATAAATTAACTGCAAAACCAAAAGCAGACAACTAAAAGGGCTGACCTGTGGTATACAGTGTAAAAGAATGAGAAAAAGAGCCAATGCAGCATATAGAACTGGGGATGCAAATGCTTGTATGAGTCTGAATTAGGCTTGTCACGGTAACAGAATTTCAGTAGTCGGTACCGGTACCAGTACATTTTCACGGTACTCTGTACCAATTTCGGTACCACGGCGTGTGAGTAATACAATATATAGAATTCCACGGCAATAAGAATTGGAGCATCAAAATATTCTCCTTTATTAAAATATCCACCAATTTCCAATGAACAAATATAACAATTAAATTGTACTGGGAATGCTTGATCAACAATGTATCGTTATAGTTTATAGTTCTAGATGTGAATGGGCCTTTAGACATATTCCGCACACTGCCAAAAATGAGCTGGAAAAAATACTCAATTTATTAACACAAATGCATAGCGACAAACTTAGGTACAGGTGCATAAAAAAATGAAATAAATACATTCAAAAAAGGCCAGAGGAACCTGAGCACTGATGAAAGTATGAGCTGAAATATCTGCTCCACTAGCCTTTTTTTGTTGATGCACTTGCACTTTTAGGTTTGTCACTATGCATTTGTACACCTACAACACAAGAGTTATCAGAGCACAATGGCATTCTACTATATTTAAACAAACCAGCAGCAAACATGGTATCCCTCTTCAATGACAGAGAACTCCCTCTGGACCAATCAGTGACTATTTCTATTATGAGCAACCTTTTAATTTCTGCAAAATATGATGTGAAGAACTTCTACTTTTTGAGAAATGAAGTGCACACAAACACACACATAGCTATAGCTTAAATCAGTGTTTTTCAACCTTTTTTGAGCCAAGGCACATTTTTTAAATTGAATAAATCACGAGGCACACCACCAGCAGAAAATGTTACAAAATGAAACTCTGTAGCCTATATTGACAATATAAAGTCGTTCTCATCAAAGTGTCTTGAATAGGAATCAAATAAACACAAAGAAAAAGTATTTTATAATAATTCATATTTATACTCAGTGTGAAACCTGGGCCTGTTTGGATGAACACAGAGCTGATATCCTGGCAGGAATCGAAGAAAGACACACAAAGCTCTTCCTCAACAGCTCTGTCTCAGTTTTTAGTTTTTATAGCAGTTAGGCTTGAAAAGCTCAGCTCACACAGATATGTTGTGGAAAATGGGAGCAATGTCAAAACAGCTTTGTTTGCCAGAATGGGGAACTCCTTGGCAGTAGCCAACCAAAAACTCTCCAAAGGTAGATCAGCAAATCTTAGCTTTAAACCACGATTTTGTCTCAGTTCAGTTAGTTCCTCCTGCTCCTGTAAAGTCCTTTCCACTAACTGATGCTGAGCTGTATGGGTCCCTAACCCAGTCAAGGCATTCAGTGGAGGCTGAAGAGAAATACAATGACATCTTCTCCTCAAGAGTTTTTAAATGTTTAACTATTATCTCACACAATGCAGCAGTGTTAACATCTTGCCATTGCTTGGTGAGTGTGAACATCTCAAGATTGCCACTTTGCACATGTTGTTGCCAGAGTTGCACCTTTAAACGGAATCCATTTATCGTATCTGTACTTGTAAGCAGGTTTTCATTTCGGCC
>OMOT01087544.1:0-11491 GCA_900312575.1 Acanthochaenus luetkenii | reverse complement strand
ATTTGATTGCTTTGTGAAACTTGATTAGTTGTGGCTGAAATAGAACTGTTTGTTGTATAAATGTAAAAATGCACTAATAACCTATCATTTTATCATTTTGTCTAATTCAATTCATGCATGTTATCATGCCTACATTACTTAAATGAAATATAGTGTCAGACAATGATATGTAAACTGAAAAATAAATGAGTTCTGTTAAATATATACTGTTCGTTTTTATTTCTGAAATGTATTAGAAGTTTGGAAGTAGACTAGTATGTTTCTTAAAAAAAGAACCAAAAATGATTGAATGATGAATCCCAGGGGACTAGGCTCTATGCCTGCTGTGTGAAAAATGATCATCTGACGTGCTGGATTCAAAGCAGCCCCACCTAGTGGAAAAGTCACGACACGCCACTGGCATTAATCTGTTGACATTTTCTCCTCCCAGTATTGTGCAAAATAGCATGTAAACGCCCCATCTTGCATATTAATTGAGGCAAAAGTACTAACTGGATAAGGCGCGTTATTTTGCACATTTGAAAGACGCAGTCATCAGTGTTAGTAGATAATTTTGTGCATTTATTTGCGCGTGCTATGAGTTTGCACGTGTTTTTACACACGCAAACCTTTAGTAGATCCGGCCCATAGAGTCCAGGGCCCTCATTTATCAGGTGTGCGTACGCACAGATTTGTGCGTACTCCAGGCGTATGATCACTTCTACACAAAGTGTTGAATTTATAAACTTGTACTTGTACTTCAGAATGGACTTAAATTTAAGCACAGGTCTAACCGTGCATACGCACAGCATCCAGTGGTAGAAACTGCAAATGGAAAGCATTGCAGTGAGTGAATGCAACCACATACATCAAACTATGTTGACATCTACATGTAATGTACAGACAGTATATTTTGAATTAATTAAGTGTACTTAGAAACAGTCGTAGTGCTGGCTAATTGGTGTTAACATATATAAAATATATTTGTGACAGGTCTTTCTAAATTAATGTAACATGGCTCATCATCTCTCATTACTGGAAGATTTACGCTCCGAGTGCATCTGCAGAGACCGCTGATCTATTTGCTGAAAGCATAGAGTGGCTTGTAAGTAGATATCGCTCGCCAAAAATGATTTTGCTTGAGTTATGACATGATTTGGTTCCTATGTTGGAGCGACAAACTAACCGCACTAAAAGCCTATTCCTGCGCTCATCCACGTCATGTCCACCCTGAGGGTTTTGGGCCACCAGCATGAGATTGGAGATAGATCGATCATTTCCCTGGATTATGCAGCAGTGTTGGATACCATAATTTATCTGAGCCTGAACTACATCCAGTTCCCTTACACTATTCCACAACAAGCCGAGATCCAGCGGGAAGTCCATTTCATTATGTGACATTAGATTACATTACAGCATTTAGCAGACTGTTTTAACCAAAGCGATTTACATACCATCATATATACAGTACATACCACATATACATACTACATCATATACTAATGACATCATATACCATGCTACACACAAACTCATGTGGAAGGAAACCATCGCAATTTCATGGCAATGCTGGATGTCAAAATATAATAGGTGCAATAGACTAAACCCACGCAGCAATAAAAACGTCACACGACTTTCATTATGTCAACAGAAGGGATTTCATTCAATCAGGCCCATGTCTATTTCTGTTGCAAAATAGCTGTATGTACGTGTCTTTTAAACGGATGTTTTTTAACCATATATTGTTAATCAGGGGCGTTTCACCGTTTATACCTCAGGAACATCAGTGTGTGATTTTGTCCATTCAGGTGGTAATTGCGTGTGACACACAATTAAAAGAATACTGCAAAACGTGATTGATCTAACTAACGGCAAAATCATGGACATAAGAAAATGTCTTTCTCATGGTCCAAACAAGTCACCAGCAGAAAGGACAGATGCTGCAACACCCGTGGAAACAGTTGGGGCCGAGGCGAGTGCAACAAGCTAAGTTCGTGCAGTTAACACATCAGCGGCTGCTGTTGGTCAGGTGGAGCCGCTGCCACCGGAGACTCCTGTCTACCACCCCCTCCCCCTCCATTCCCATCGGCTGTTGCCAGCGCAGGCCCCTGATGGTCTTGGCAATGACAAACCAAGTTGAACGTTGATTACTTACTGTTGTGCGTACAACCTACTTACGGCTGTTTGATAAATACCGTTTTTTTTGTACTCGGACAGGTTAAAAATTGTGTTTGTAGGACAACATTTAGAATGTTTTCTACGCACGGTTGATAAATGAGGGCCCAATCAAACAGCTGTAGACAGGTAGTACGCACAACAGTAAGTAATCAACGTTGATAAATCCCACACGGTCTAAACCAGCATGCTCGTGCACATTCGGGATCATTTGCATACTGAAACGACCCCTATTAACCATATATGGTTACAAAACATCTGTTTAAAAGCCACGTGACTACGGCTTTTTTTCTCACTGGAATAATGACAGAGAGAGCGAAGAACACAAACTAACAGAAATAGAGGTGGGCCTGATTGAGTTTTGCACAGGCTGTTGGTGGTTGTTTGCTTTATGATGATCACCGACTTGAGGTCATAGTTTACCCACCTTTTTATTGAATACTATATTGCTGTACATTAACTGAATGAAACCCCTTTCTGTTGACATAATGAAAGTAATTGTGTGATGTGTGTTTATTGATACGTGGTTCAGTCTATTGCACCTGTTATATTTTGACATCCAGCGATTCCGTGAAATTGCGGTGGGTTTCCTCCCACAGTCCAAAGGCATGAGTTCGTGTAGTATGGTATGTGAAGTAATTAGTATATGATGTAGTATGTATGTCCATGGTATATGATGGTATGTAAATCGCTTTGGATAAAAGCGTCTGCTAAATGCCTTAATGTAATCTAATGTCAGGTAATGAAATTAAATTCCCGCTGTATCTCAGCTTGTTGTGGAATAGCGTAAGGGAACTGGATGTAGTTCAGTGTCAGAGAAATTATGCCATCCAACACTGCTGCATAATCCTGCTCACTGAGGGTTGGGAAATGCCCGATCTATCTCCAATATCATGCTGGAACGTGCCGGTGGCCCAAAACCCTCAGGGTGGACAGGACTTGGATAAGCACAGGAATAGGCTTTTAGTGTGATTAGTTTGTCGCTCCAACATAGGAACCAAATCATGTCATAAATCAAGCAACATTTTTGGCGAGCGGTATCTACTTACAAGCCACTCTACTTAAGAGTGGCTTGTAAGTAAATAGATCAGCAGTCTCTGCAGGTGCGCTCCATGGAAGCAGTGTGACAAATCTTCAGTAATGAGAGATGAGCCATGTTACATTCATTTAGAAACACCTGTCACAGATCTGTCTTTTATAGATGTTCACAACAATTAACCAGCGCTACATGGCTGTTTCTAAGTAGACTTAATTAATTAAAAAATATACTGTCTGTACATCACATGTAGATGTCGAAATTGTTGCATGTGGTTGCATTCACTCGCTGCAATGCTTTCCATTTGCAGTTTCTGTATTCTACCACTGGATGCTGTGCGTACGCACAGTCAGACCTGTGCTTAAATCTAAGTACAAGTTTATAAATTACACACATTGCGTAAAAGTGATCGTATGCCTGGAGTACGCACAAATCGGTGCATACGCACGCTTGATAAAGGGACTTCAATGTCTACAGCGATAGCATCATTCCTGTGGAGGTGTTGTGATTGGAGCGTTTGCTTTATTATTCATCTTGTCACTGTCGAGACAGATTTACAGCTGATTAAATTTGTAAAAGTTGATGTTAACTGTGGGCAGAACTTGAAAATAAATGTACACTTTACAACATGTTAGAACAAAAGCTCCATGCAACACCACTATGCAAAACACCACCAGTTTAATTATAAAGCTTTCAGTACCAAGACCATCATCAGAACAGGTAAAACAGGTGAAATGACACCATCTATATAGACTCCCAAGAGGACGTGTGGATAAGTGTAGACAGGTTGACATAGTCAGCAATCAAGTCAATCAGGCAATAAAACTGTTACATATACAAACAATAAACATAACATTGACTTTGTACATGCTGTATATTGCTCTATGTTATGTCTGTTGTTTGTATATGTAACTGTTTTCAATCATCAAACACTGTCAACTAGAGTCATAAAGATTGACCATCATAGAACCACAAAAAACACCACAAGAGACACATGAATGGTATGGTAGTATACTAGTGGTAGCATGAAATTCCAAATACTCCATATTCACTCATCATACTGCAAACCGAAAGCACACAAATACATGTTTATTCATTGACTCTTGTGTATAGGGCTGCACTGTCATGTGTGGTAATAGACCAATGCAAAAATACGCACACAAAACAGGCTCAGTGGAGTAGCTTTCATGGATTACAACGGCAGCGTAGCCTTGTGGCTCTCAGCGAGCAACCGTGTCGCATCGCTTAGGTGCCTAATGGAGCCCTGTAGCACAGACAACGGTTAATTTCTAAAGGGGCATGAAATCTTAATGAGCATATGGCAGATTCTAGTGGGCATACAAAGAATTTTGGTGGGCATATGACGTATACCTGCATATTCGATAGACTACACCAGTGCTGTGTGCATAATGTGATAATAATGTGAATTCAGTCCGTTTGTATAAGTTCCCACTCTGCAGTGGATTTGACCTCTTCTTCTGGGCAAATGGATGAATCAACAAAACACTTCATTGGTCCAAAGGCCTCTATTATCCTGCATTGCATATGTGTATACAAGTGTGTTGTTGGAACCTGGCTGGATAATGGCAGCTAAAGTTAGATTAGCTGCATTACAGACTAAACACACCAGCTGTTATCTCTGCAAGGGAACATTTGTGTTAGTGTATGTGTGTTTGAATGAGCTGTTTTTCTGTGTGTGAACTACTGGGGCAAACCGTAATGTAACCACTGGGCCAGGGTCGGTTTTAGAGCATATGATCCATCACACACATATATGCACACACATACACAGTAAGCACAGCTTTGCGTGTGTGTTTCTGTGTGCTTCTCAGTTTCCCTCTCTCTTACACACATACACACACACAAATGTTCTATCTGACAGCATAGGAAAAGAAATAGGATATCGAGGATAGTGAAAGAATAGAACAGAATAAAAGAGAGAAGAATACAGGAGTCTGATTTCCTCTTGCGTCATTATTGTCATCATTATTTCAGTGTTGAATGTATTTCTAATGCCATGTTGTAAGCAAAGCACCGTGCTCAGTCTAGAGTTTCATCTCCACAAGGCATGAGTCCAAGGTGTAAAGCTGAGTTGTTTTTCATCATTTCCCAGTGGCTGTGTGCACCCGCAAGGTGCAGAAACCTGACACCATGTACAAAAACTTGGAACAAAAACTCCCCACCCATTGGAGTGTCAATACAGCCATGTTGTTGCAATTCTCACTGCTGTTGCTAATAGAGGTTCATAAAGGTCATTTAAAGCTATTTCCATAAACAGGTCATGAGAGGTTGAAAGTAAGACATGAGCTATGAATTTGACCACTTCAAGAGGCTAAGAAGACCATTTCGGGATTATACAAACAACGCCTCTCTCCTCCTCTGTCCTACCTCCATCTGTCATTTCCTCTTTAATATTACAACTACAAATCATTAACCAGATGTCTGTGCTCCGGAAGCCGCCTTGCTTTCTTTTCTTTTTCATATTGTTGTTTTCTGCCTCTCTGTCATTGCCCGCTCCTTCTTGACCCTCCCAGTGATCACAGCTTGTGTTGGCAGCCTGTCCTGCTGTCAGGGACAGGAAGCCATGTCAGGACAAACACAGCAGATGGATGAAGCTGTGGTCTCACTTTTAGTGGGCTAATGGCTTGTCCTGCCCATGGCCTCACAGGGTAATTTGTTAATTCAATTAAATGCCAACATTGCTGCGACAACCCACTCCTGCAGGCTTTCCCTCTACAACATCAGCACAATCCGTCCGTTCCTTATGAGGGAAGCGGCACAACTCCTGGTCCAAACATTTGTCATTTCTCGCCTAGACTACTGCAACGCTCTTCTGGCCGGGCTACCCGCCTCTGCCACCAGACCTCTACAGCACATCCAGAATGCTGCCGCCCGGCTGGTCCTCAACCAACCCACATTCTCCCATGTCACTCCCCTCTTGCGGTCACTTCACTGGCTTCCCATCCCTGCTCGCATCAAAGTTAAGACACTGGTTCTGTCCTACAGGGACAGTACATGGAATAGCCCCTCCTTATCTACAATCCCATGTCAAGTTCCAAACTCCAGCTCCACCACTCTTGCAGGTCTCCTCGCCACCCCATCACTACGTGGACATAGAAGTCGCTCATCACAAGCTCGACTCTTCTCATCCCTGGCACCACAATGGTGGAATGAGCTCCCTCCTTCAGTCAGAATGGTTGAATCGCTACCCATCTTTCACCGGAGACTAAAAACCATCTTTTCAGATTACACCTGGACCCTACTTGAACTGACCTATCTAACATGTAAGGGTCTCCTTCTCCTCCACCCCCCAGCACATCACCCAGCTTGCATCATGTTTGTATATGTCTGTGTGAATGTAGATTGATTGTTGAATATGTGTCATATTTATGTTGACCGTGCCCACTGACCTATATAAACCATGAAGCTCGACTAAACAAGCCCTACTACAAGCCCCATACATCAGTTGGCCCTATTATGAGTGAGCACACATGAGGGGTGTTGGGGATATTCATTTTGCCGGAGCTGTCATGCGTCACTGAACGATTGACAATATAAAACATATATGACTTTTTGCTGAAACAAACAAACACACCTTGCTCAAAGGCATCTCTCAGTTGTAGTTGTGGAGTTGGTCAATGGCCAACAGGACTGGGCAGCGTATGTGTGTACAGCTGTTGCTTTAAATAAGAATGTGTTCTGAGTCAGCTTCCTTTAATTCAATTGACTCAATCACCATGTGACAATGAAAGTGTGGTTGGATGTGATTAAATGAATGTAATGTCACAAAATCCAATATCTAACAACTTTACTAGCTCTGGTGAGATTTCAGCCTTTCTAATATGAGCCCATCAATTTTTGTAAATAAGCCACAGAGTAGCACTGTTAAAGTAGTTCTAAAACCAGGCATCTATCATGATATTTATGTAAACTATATCTGTATTTTGTTAAATGGACTAGCATAAAGCTTCAGTCAAACCTTTAGGCACATCATCGGACATGCAGCCAAGCTCGGTCATGGCTAATGCATGTTTTGGCCTTTTCCTGGCATCATTCTCTGTCTTCCCTTTTGCAGACATAGACCCTTTTTGGTTGGCCTATGGTTTGGCTGTATTGTTTGAGCACCATACAACACCCCTGCACCATATTCATCACCCAGCCATGCACAACACACCTACACCACTGGCTACCACATCCCATTTATGTTTTTGGTAAGTTATGTTAGTAGTGTTTTTTAATAAATCTTAGTTTGGCCTTTAAAATCGTGCGTGGACTCCCGTTTTTGTCACGTACCTGAGCCATTCAGTTTCTCTGGAAAACACGGTGGTGGATAACACTGTCGCCTCACAGCAAGAAGGTCATAGGTTTGAATCTCCGCCGCGGTCCTTTCTGTGTGGAGTTTGCATGTTCTCCCCGTGTTTGCGGGGGTTTCCTCCCACAGTCCAAAGACAAGAGTTTATGTGTAGTATGTATATGATGATGTATGATGTAGTATGAATATTATAATATAGTATACGATGGTTTGTAAGTCGCTTTGGATAAAAGTGTCTGCTAAATGCTATAATGTAATCATTGTCCCTTTCTTCTGTGACTATTTTTAGATGAGTTGAGGATCTGGGGCCTCATTTATAAAAATGTTCTTAGATTTATATTTGAATTTAGTCTTAAGATAATTTCCCTCCAACAAACAGTCATTAAAAATGTTGTTTACTTGGAATTGTGTGTGGACAGTCATTCTGTTATCACCGGTCACGTGAACACTCTAACCAGCCGCGAGTGTGTCACAAGACATACCAGCAAATTAACGGCAAATGTAAAAGCTTTCATGAACTTCCTATAGATTGAATCACTATTGTGTTATAGCAATCAGTGATACAGAATAGCAAAACAGATTTATTTTAATGAAAATGTCACAGTATTACCTTATGTTCCTTAAACACAAATATTATAAGCACAAGACAGTAAGGCATGTAGGGGTCAAAACAACTGCAGTCAGTCAGGAAGCAGGCAAATCATGTCAGTGCAGACCAGACCCCAGGTCAGTAAATGTGTGAAAGAGCATCTAGTGTTTACTTGCCAACCCTCATGATTTTCCTGCAAAATTTCCAGTTTCTTAAAAATAGATGCTTCTTCATTTTCATGATTGTACCTTCATTATAGCCTATTTTAGGTTACCATTCAACTTGGTAAGCAGCTTTTTTGTCATATAGTGATAACTGTCATACCAACCATATAAGCACTAATAGACAGGAGGAAAACTCTCTACCCACAACCCATTTTGATGCCCTAATGATTTCCTCCATTGTGGATGCTAGAGGGGAGATGTGCACCCTGCCATGATACCCTGAATTCCCTGGTGCTGCCATGCCATTGTTGTGAAGCATATTTGTATGTTTTGGAAAAAGACCTCAATCAGATTTTTGAAGCTGTTTGGTACTCTAAAGAAATCTAATGCTGCCCTCTGAAGATTGAGTCTTGCTTTTTCGAAGTCCAGATATTCAATGCTGAGATCTCTCTACTGTTGCTTCTGTTGCTGATTGAATTTGATCCAAAATTATGATTGTGTGTTTCAAACACCCTGAGAAGGCTGTTGTCCCTGATTTGTGTGTCGATTAGCTTGCTCCTCTCTACCTGTGCGCTATTGTGCCAAGGGACATCTTCCCTATAACTTTCAGGAGGCATTTGAGCTGAAATTGATTATTTTCTAAAAGCTCGTTCTCTCTTTGGAATTACAATTACTCCAGCTCTCTGTCAGGATCTGAGGATTATTTGCAGCTCCCATGGTGATTTTCACTTGCTTTACATACTACTACGGTTATTGGTGAAGAGTGATTAGAAAAATCTAAAGGGATCTGTGTCAAATGCTGCTCTAGCTTGTTATTTATTTTTCTTGTCTATTTCATTACCACTGCCCGCTGCCCAAACTAAATTAATTACTGTATATACTATAGAATCAAGATTACTTTTAAAAGCCAAGAAAACACAATGTATGTTTTACCACTTAAACAATGTCTCATATTATGCAGAAAGTAAAAAGAGGTGCAGTAAAGGTTTACTGTAGATGCACTGAACATTTTATTTAGACTGCATGAACCAAATGATGCAGCAGTTAAAAACATAATGGATTCATGTTTCCAAGCAAGCTGGTTCCACCACTGACTTCATTACAGTCTCTATAGCTGAAAGATGACGTCGCTGACATTCGCACTTGTTTCTTCAGATCCGACGGCACAATTAGCATTTCTTTCCATTGGAATCTGAACTGATTTGTTTATAAAAGTCATTCAAATATCCATATGAACTGGCTTCAGCAGGTCTGGTAGCTGCGTTGTTTGAATTCCAGCCGGTAAATCCTCGGGTGCCGTAAGCCGTGCGTCCTGGCCCACCCAAGGTTTCTAATTTCTTTTACCTAATAAGGTTTTCGTGGACGTTTTTCCTTGTAGGCATCGAGGGTCTAAGGCTGGTGGTGCCGGGTGGTTTAGGCCTTGTAGAATAGGTACGCCTGCTATGGCTTGCTGAAATGTATATTGTGTGTCTTGTGCTTTGTTCTGTTTCCCTGTTTTTCTTATACTGTTCTGTAATTCCATTGATTGATGTTCCGGTAGATCTAGTTTGGCTCATTTTCTGTAAAGTCCTTTGAGACAGACATGCTTGTGATAAAGGGCGATATAAATAAATGAACTTGAACTTGCGTGAGCATCGTTAACGCCGCTCACGTTCACTAGTTGCAAAACGATATGTTCAATTCACCGTTCACCAGAAATATGAGCGCGTTTAATAAACGCCGCTCTTTTACGGCGTTCATGCACAACACTGAGTGATTCAGGTTAATTGGAAATACCGTCTTTCTCATTTCACACCTTCCACTATTGCCTTTTGAGCTGGTTCCTCTCCTGCACTTAGCTGTTTGGTTCTGAGACTGCTTTCTTTCTTTTTTCCTAACTCCAGACCTTTATGCTTATACCTTTGTAGATTTATTTCACATCCACAATGATGCATAACCCCGCTTAAACTCACTTAACGTATCAAAACCCAGGACGATTTATTTAGGTATTAAAATAGTAAATTTCATTGTTTATTACTCAAAGCACAATACAACTTGTTTAGATGTCAAAACACAAACTCTATATGTCCACAAAATAAGTATCCCATTTATCACCACCAGAGCAGCTCCAAGATGTGCTGATGACATCGCAAACTAAAGTGCTTTCTGATTTCTTGTTTCAGACTGACCAAGGCCACAAAAAGCACATGCTGTTCCCTTTTTCAGCAGAGTCAGTCAGGGCATACGTTTGACTAATTTGCCCTCCATGACTCCAGCCCAACCTCTTCCTTCCCCAGGCTCATCTGATCAGAGGCCAGGACATGCAATGGGGATGACAGAAATTGAAAAATAATGAGGGAGAAAAATGCATTGTATTACTTAATCTCTTTGGTGGGCTGTTGGTATCGTTTTGAACCATCTGAAGTGAACTGCGCGGTCAGATCACATTGGTCTGCTAGGCAGTTGTCTTATTATATGGGTCAAAGGGTCAACGTGTAATTCACCTCCAAGGTAATGCTGAATGTCAGTTATGTATCCTAAGACACTTGAGATGGGTTAGAAGAGGATGTGTGTAACATTGAAAATGCCACTGAGATTACAAGATGTGGACACACTCAGGCAATTTCCATTTTGAGTTGTTTGCATGTATTCATGTGGGTGTTCAAGTGAGTGTGTTTATATGTGTGCATGCATTCATGAATAAGTGCATGAGCACCTAGCATACTCCTGAATGGAGAGCAGCCAGCCATCTGATGTAGTACAGGTTCTGCAGCAGGCAGACGAACAGTGGCGTGTCGTCCATTAGGGGCGCTAGGGCGCCGCCCTACCTGCCGGCCCAAGTGGAAAAAAACTATTCCAATAGATCAATAATTTGTACAATTGTGGTCTGTATGTGTATGAAATTAAATTGTTATATTCACATAAATGATATATTCTAATAGAAAACTGGGATGACTGATGAAAAAACACTGCTTGCAGCCTTTGTCTGAGTGCCGAAGGGCGTAATGTTTTACGCCTGACGGGAGCAGCGAAAGTTGAATGGAGCCGAACCGGCCCACACAGGATTGGTTGACGACAGCTCGCGCTGAATAAAGCGGCTCTCCAGGTCGTATTTGACATACGCCCGATTGGGTAGTCGCCATTGCGACTGCGTGCAAAGAAGACGTTAGTTAGCAGGAAGTCAGCTGAGTAAAGTCAGCTCGCTTTAGTGGCTAGAGGAACAACCTGCTCCCCCAGGCCTGCCGCCTGACACTTCC
>OMOT01087541.1:0-10978 GCA_900312575.1 Acanthochaenus luetkenii | reverse complement strand
TTGCATAACGTATTTTTTAACTATTCTAAGTCTGGACCCTCACCTGAGATCAATTTGCCTTGGGAGACCCTACCAGGAGCACAAGGCTCCAGACAACACAGCTCCCAGGTTCATAGGGACACAAACCTCTCCACCACGATAAGGTGATGGTTCCCCGGATCCCCCAAATGATGTATATTGAAATATGACCTCCTGAATGATGCTACTGAAAGCCAATACATTTCTAATTAGGAGTTCACTCCAACTTTTCCTTTCACGTCTGTCAGAAACAATTACCAGAGAATCCATTACAGTCCAAAAGCTGTGACTCCCCCTCCCCCACCTTCCCTGGTTTTCAAGGCAACTGTGGACAGCTGTGATTGGCTGCACACTACTTGCCTCTTCCAACTGATAATTGAACTTTATGTCACTAGTTCATATAATTACATTACATTACAGCATTTAGCAGATGCTTTTGTCCAAAGTGACTTACAATAAGTACATTTTGTCAACAGTAGTCAAACCAACCGTATATCACAGTCTTCATCAGCTAAGCCTTCAATAGGAATAAGTAGCATTCATAGTTAGAAGGACCTGCAAGAGTGGTGGAGCGGAGCAGACGAGTTGGAGTTTGGAACCTGACCATGGATTGTAGATAAGGGGCACTTCCATGTACTGCCCTGTAGGACAGTACCAGTGTGTTAAATTTGATGCGAGCAGGGATGGGAAGCCAGTGAAGTGAAGAGGGGAGTGACGTGGGAAAATGTGGGTTGGTTGAACAATTTGCATTTCTGAGGGAGGGAAGGAGAGGTAGAGCTGAGTGTCATCAGCATAGCAGTGATAGGAGAAGCCATGAGAGGAGATCACAAGGTCAAAGGGATCTGGTGTACAGAAAGAACAGTAGGGGTCCCAGGACCGAGCCCTGGGGGACGCCAGTGTTGACAGAGCATGGTCTGGACAGGGATCCTCTCCATGTAACCTGTTAAGAGCGGTTAATCAAGTAGGAAGCAAACCAGGAGTGTGCAGAACCTGCAATGCCAAGTTCAGAGAGGATGGAGAAAAGGATTTGGTGGTCAACTGTGTCAAAAGCCACAGATAAGTCAAGGAGAATGAGGACAGAGGAGAGGGATGAAGCCATAGCAGTGTGGAGAGCCTCTGTGACAGCAAGGAGAGCAGTCTCTGTAGAGTGAGAAGCCCTGAGGCCGGATTGAAGAGGGTCCATGAGGTTGTTCTGAGAGAGATAGAGAGAGAGTTGATTGGAAACTACTTGCTCAAGGGTTTTGGATAGAAAGGAGAGAAGAGATACAGGTCTATAGTTATGGATGGCAGCAGGGTCAAGGGCAGGTTTCTTAAGTAGAGGCTTGACTCTGGCAGTCTTTAAAGGAGCAGGAACGTGACCTGAGCACAGGGAGGAATTGATGAAGGTAGTGAGGAAGGGTATGATGTCAGTACAGATGGTTTTGGAGAAGAGTGTACGGGGTGGGATCGAGGGGGCAGGTGGTGGCTCAGTTCGACATGACAAGTGGGAGGACATCTTCTGGAGAGAGAGGAGAAAAGGATGCATGTTGTCTAGAGATAGGGATTGGTGGGTAGGTAAGTAAGGAGTGGTATTATTAGAGTCATGGGGGCGGAAGGAGCAGCTGATGTCCTCCACCTTCTTAGCAAAGTAGGTGACAAAATCATCAACTGAGAGGGAAGAGGGGGAGGGAGGAGAAAGTGGAGAAGAGTTTACTGGGGTTGGAGGCAGATGATTGGATTTCAGTAATGTAGAAGGAAGTCTTAGCTGCTGACACGGCAGCCGTATAGTTGGAGAGGAGAAGGTGGTAGGCAATGAGATGGTTGGGCACTCATTCTCCATTTCCTCTCAGCTGCCCAAAGCTCTGTTCTGTGAGTTTGCAGATATTCAGATAGCCATGGGGCAGGTGGAGAGGATTGAGAGAGTTTTGTGGTGAGTGGGCAGAGAGAGTCTAGAGAGAGAGGAGAGAAGAGTAGAGGAGGCGTTGTCGGTGGACAGGAGATACATTTATTTATTGCCAGAAATATGCAAAATGTAAAATGAAGAAATATTTGTCTTCATATAGTAATTGAAAATCCCAGATCTAGGTACTTTCCATCTTAGTAGTATACTAAACACATTCTGGTGTTTTGTGTACACCATGTCAAGACTGTAAATGATATTGAAACGATTCATAGAGAAACTCTATTACTAAAAATAATTGAGGCAAATTCTTTGTACGAAGCTTTGATCCATATAAATATATACAGCGCACAGTGTTTCGCACAGATGATTATTACTGTTGCACAATGCGCTTACACTGTGGACACATGCAGAAGACAGGATTTGATCGTGCGGATTGCTAAATAGAGGAAGAGTGAGAAAATAGCGAGGGGCGAAGAGAAGAGACAGGCCAGAGAAAATGACAAAGTGTCCAAAGTTTGGGATAATTTCAAGCTGAAACAAAAACTCTGTATAGTGTGTCTATTGTAAAACCAAACTAGCCACAATAGTACAATCATAATTAGCACAGCTTATCATGTCGCAAAGACTGAGCAGCTTTTTACCCAATACTGGCAGACCAATACCGGCACGGCTGGATCTGAAGAGATAAATGGAGTGGATGTCGGGGGAAAGTACAAGTCTGATCAAGCTTGCCGAATGTCGAAGGTGAGTGACTTTAATCTACTTAGTAATGTTAACGTTAGCTAGCTAACAGTTAGCTAGCTGTGGGGAGGGGATCGCTAACAGTTAGCTAGCTAGCTAACACAAGTATTTTCAATGAATCTGATGTCTGTGGGGAGGGGACAGTACATAATATGGAGTATGCAGTATCGTTACGTGAACTTTTTGTTTTAATATTGTTCCAGATTCATTTAAGTCATTTGTAATGACATCTGGGAGCTACAACGACTTAAAGGCAGCCAGGTTCATTAGCATCCTGGCTGAAGCTGCAAACTTGTCTTGTTGTCAACAGGCAATGGATTTGAGTTAAAAGTATGTTGTGAGAGAAATATATGCGCTGCAGCGCCTGCTGTAGAGAATATTTTAGGTGGTGTGTTCTCATGAATAACGTTCATTACATGTTGGCTTTGTAAAAGCACTCAGAAGAAAAACTCTTGTTCAAACCTTCCTGTCCACTCGTTTTTGCTTCCTACAAATGTCATAAAGCCTTCCAAGAAGACAGTAAAGGCTTACGTTATGCCTGAGCTGTAGTTAGGTTGAAACTTGTAGTTCTGAAAGTTAAGTTGCACAACTTCATGTTTATGTATTACTATTGTTATTATTATGGTATACCGTTTTTTAAGTAATTTGTTAATTTTTAATGTATTTTCAGAAAATGTTTTCTTTAAAACCCAGAATGTAATATGGTACTTAATGCACTAAATGGGTTTAGTTTTGACAGATAATATTATTGTATGGAATTTAAGAAATACAAATGTTGATTTTTCTAAACAGGTAATAAATTAGTTGTTCATTTTAAGAAACCTGTCTTATTTTCTCTTTTGTATATTTACTATTGCTCATTAATAAAGTACAAGTATTTCTTATCCGATTAATCAATGGAATAATCAGTAGAATACGCAATTATAAAAATAATCGATAGCTGCAGCTCTAAATGATATATTGTGAAATTTTCAGTTTGCATGTGGTCTGCATCCTAAATAGGGACACCGCAAGCCTAAAAACTCCAGAACATTCATTTATTTTGCAAGATTAGGTGGAAAGCAGGCCTAAGCATAGATTATCCACTATGCATGCCTTTCCAGAGTTCAGTTAACTGCTAAGTGGGGGAGGGTCGTGACAGTTGTGATTGGCTGAACCCTAATGGCCCATAAATGCTCCAACTGTCATTTTCTCATGGCAGTCTAAAACACTGTAAGAAG
Source organism: Acanthochaenus luetkenii (assembly GCA_900312575.1). Taxonomy (NCBI): domain Eukaryota; kingdom Metazoa; phylum Chordata; class Actinopteri; order Beryciformes; family Stephanoberycidae; genus Acanthochaenus; species Acanthochaenus luetkenii. The sequence continues at coordinate 7,117 of OMOT01087541.1, read as the reverse complement.
CCTCTGTGCTCTCCCTGTTTAACCATCACAACATTTGTTTTAAGACATTTTGATATTTTACACCAAGTTATTAAGTAAATTGCTTCAAGAAACGACCTTGTTTAATTCAAGTGACATCTACACCAATTTCACCCTTCTTCCCTCCATTGGAATTAGATGGTACTGCATGTGGTGAAATTTATGAAGGATTAGATGCCATGCATTTCTAAATATGGCAGGTGGTCTTTATAATTTTTTTATATTAAAAATTCTACAGGTCCTGGAGCGTCTGTTAAGATAGATGTCACCATGAACACCAGTATGTACCAAGATATTTAAATAACAAAACAATGCACTTACAAGATTTACATTTTTTTTTTTTATGTACTTTTGAATGCAATTCACTTATGATTATCTGCTTATATAAGTACACATATCATATAATGAAATAGGAAGTGGACTGCGCTGGTGAGCTAAAAAGTAAATTTTGGACCTTGGATGTAGTGCTCCTTGGTTGTCTTGAACGCCGCAACGAACCAGTCATAATAGGCCTAATTATAAATTGCCGTGGTTTTGAGACCATGGCATCTAAAATATAGTAACATATTAAATTACTATATTTTAAAAAAAAAAGGCTTTTCCGGCCTTTGTCATTTAAAAAACGGTCAAAACCGGCAATTGCCGGCCTAACGTAACCCCTGCCACACACACTGAAAGGAAAAACTGACAGATTTTCATGCACAGCTGGGGCGGCAGTAGCTCAGGGGGTAGAGTTCCTGACCCACAACCGCAAGGTTGGCGGTTCGGGTCCAGCTCCTCCCGGGATACAAAATTTGTCGTTGTGTTCTTGAGCAAGACACCTAACCCCAAATTGCTCCCATTGAGCATATTGGTGCCTTACCTCCGTCAATGGTATGATATATAAGTCGCTTTGGATAAAAGCATCTGCTAAATGCTGTAATGTAAGTAATTAGACAGGCTGTGTTTCCCTTACCATATCTGACATGTTAAATTCATATTGTTTAGAATTTTTTATTTGTTTTGTTTTTTATTATAACAATGTTTTGTTAGTTGTTGCTTTTTATTTTATTTAACATTAAAGATTTCATTCATTCGAGAGAGAGAGAGAGAGACACACACACATTAGACTATTTTTCTCTTTCTACTGCTACTACTACAGACATGTCTAACACCCCTGTTTCACTAACCAACTGTCTGTCTGACTACCTGTCTCACTAACTACCTAGAAACACCTTAGCAACCATCTAGAAACACCCTAGCAACCAATTGAAATCACCTACCAACCACCTAGAAACACCCTAGCAACCACCTAGAAACAGCGTAGAAATCACCTGGTACACCCTAGCAACCACCAATAAACACCCTAGCAACCACTTGAAATGATCTAGAAACCACCATAAAACACCCTAGCAACTAGGGTCGCAAATTCTAGGGAATTTCCTTGATCCATAGTCGCCAACGTTAATGAATCTACCAATCGATAACGGAACAGCGAAACATTTTCTATGAATATTGCTTATTAGAAAATACAAAAAGCATTTAGTTTTTTCAATCAAAGCTTTATTGAAGCATTAGATAAATACGCCTGTTTCATGGCATAACACAAATATAATTATGAACGCTGTTTTGTTTAAGTATGATATTTAAATATTTGTCGTTGGTGCGTTAGAAGTAAGTTAGTGGTCGCGCAGGAGTAGCAGCATTAGCGGCGCGTCTCACAGGCTGAGGCCTGGCTACCTGGACTGCAGCACTGGTCTGTGCCCCCCGGTCGGTCACATGGTTCGCTTCGTCTTCTTTTGTGTAAACATGTTTCCTAATTGCAGAGCGCGCACCCCCTTGTGTTTAACTTAATGATTGCATTTCACCAACAGCTCCCGTTGACACAATTAAGATGAGACCGCAAATAGTTCAATTTGATCATTACATGAAATGGTCATCGATCAAATTATTAACGGTAGTTAATAGATTAGTTGGCAGATCATATTTACAAAAAATCTGATATGACACGAATGCGGTATCAAGTTTGGGGGTAGACAACATCAGCTGTCAATTACAGAATTTTTTTTAATAGTAATGTAGGTTTTGAGGAAAACTGTATGCAAGTTTGCATGCATGGTCACCTGTGGGAACAGGGTTACACTTTGCAGTCATGGGGTTGTACTCCTGGCCATCCGGACACATACAGAGGAAGGAACCTTCGACATTCTCACACTGGGCTTCACCACACACACTGCTCAGCAGCTCACACTCGTTCACATCTGTTGGGGAGGAAGAGGAGAACATGTTGGTAAGTGGCTAGCAGTAATCACTGTCATTAGCCTCTTAGTGTGACCACATATGAGCATTCTGCACTGCGCACACCACTAATTAAGACGTAAGTAGGCTTATCCATACGTCATCACATAAGTGCACATTGTAACAGGATGGTGGGGAATATAAAAACCCAGCAAGCATTTAACCGCTCCATGCAGGAGGTGAACAAGTTCAACATTAACCCAAACAAGGCATCAGTAAACATGTCGCCCCCCACAAATTATGAAGTCTCCATCAGTAACAAATATGTCACCTTGTTTTGAGCTGTAATTGTAGTTCCCCTTTGGGCCAATCAGTGTAATTAATGGTTAAAGCACGTAGTGCTGGGAACCCTATTGTACATTTACTTGAATTATTTATTTATTTGTGTCTTGTTCTCCACTAGAAGTGTCTGCAGTTCAGAAACCGTAAGTCTTACAGGAACCATATTTGTCAAGTGGGCCCCTATGGCCCTCCACTACTCCGCAAAGCAGCCCATGCATATTGGCAAGATGGTGGCGCTAGAGCGCACATATTAACGTTTTGTTCCATAACTCTCATACCTCAAGCCCAATTGATGCCAAACTTTGTACACATATCCGCCTATGTGTCCTAGATCTACAACTTTGTCATTGGGACTACCAATGTCAGACATTTTGATTGCCATTTTGTATTTCAAGCTAAACTGTTTTTTCCAATAGGCTATTTCCATTTTTGACCTATATGTGCCAATTGGTGGATAGGGGGACTGAGATACACAAACCTACTATAAACCAGCCCAATCACATGAACCGTTTGTCTGCAATTACCAAATTCATTTCCCTAAAATTGTAATTGACCAGAACTCCATGGCAGTTTGTTCAATCATTGTGAAACTTGGTAGATATGTTTATCTAAGTGATTTAAGCCATATATGCAAGTTTCATTAAAAACAATTATTGAAAACAGTCAAAAAAGGGGCGCCACACTTTTTAGTAAATTCCAGTGAGCTCAGAGCTAGTGCTTTGAGCCTCATTACACATCCAACATGCACAAGTCAACACTAAATAATTGAATATGACCATGATTGGTCAAAAGGTTGCGCTATAATTGCCTTCCAAAATCTAAACTGCAAAAATTGGATAAAATGGGTATAAAATCTTAACACCTTGGCCTAGAGAGATACACATTTTAGGGCATGTTGGCTGAAATGAGATACATATTCATTTGCTGGTACCTACCCCAGAGTCTCAAGTCACCTCCCCCTGTTTATAGCAAAAACTGACTATAATCCTACAGCGTTGTCCTCCTAAACCAGGGGTGGCCAACCAGTCAAAAGACTATGGGGCGGATCTACAAAAGGTTTGCGTGTGTAAAATCCTGTGCAAACTCATAGCACGTGCAAATAAATGTACAAACTGATCTACTAACAGCGTGCACTGAGGACTGCATCTTTCAAATTAGCAAAATAACATGCCTTATCCAGTTAGTACTTTTGCCTCAATCAATATGCAAGATGGGGTTATTTTGCACAATACTGGGAGGAGAAAATATAAATAGATTAATGCAGCACACGCACTGTGATCTATCAAACCTCAACGCATTTTAGTTTATGGAAATTGCATCTTTATTTAATATGTTTCAAGGGAACGTGCAAACACCCTGCATGCATAAAGAAATCAACATTTATGGAAAAAAGAATGAATTAAATCACTTTCAAAATTCTTAACATATTATTACCCAATGAAATACTCAGTCTCAATCATTTCTAATTGTGTTAAACCCCACAAAATCATTCTCAAAAACACATTACTGCAGTCACAAAACAATCTATTACAGCTCTAACATTTGTTGTAGCCTATTTTAACCTTCTAATTCTAATTATATAGGCTCAAATTTCATTTTGCACTTGCGATTCTGTTGCCCGTCCAAACTCTCCATGGTGCAAACCATTAAACATGCAAAACCCTCCACCACGTTTGCACCTGTTGTCATTTACGCAATTGTTCTTAGTAAATCACCCGCAAAACACCCATCAACTAAACACACAAACCTTTAGAATGCACACGCAAATTAGTACCCTGTATTTGGGATCTTAGTAGATCCGGCCCTATGAGCCAAAAACATTGCTATGGTACTGCAAAGAGCCACATCAGATGATTGATACAGATTAACGTGGCCTATTACATGGAAATAAAAGCTGCCTGCGGCTCGCGAGCCCCACGTTGACAACCCCAGTACTAAACCATAAGTTACAGAAAAACAACATGATTTTTGAAATTGTCATAAAGTAAACTGACAATTTTTTTTATGATATATTGAAAACTGAGCATACGGTAGAACAAAATGTGCAGCTGAAAATAGCTTGATAAATTCACAATGTGACATGCTCAAGATACTTTGATCAATCTTTTCAAAATAAAGACAAATTATGTCTGTGCTCTCAAGGTGATGTCTGTATGGCCATTAATGGAGGGCACTAATACAGTTACAGTATATTATTCTTTCTCAGGCCTTCAGGTTGGACTATAATGAAAATTGAAATTGTACGTTTGTTTTGTTTCCCCACTCTGAAATAATGATAAAGCACAGGTTTTCAAAGCAAATTATTATGAGTTCAAGTCCCTGATGGTAGTCACTACGTCATGAATAGCCAACTAACAGGTAATACTCTCAGGATGACGTGTAATACAACTGGATGTGCAAATCAACACTAAATCACATAGGGAAGAAAGCTCTATGGGTTGAAACTACACATGTTCAGCAGAGATCATCAAGCATGTCTGCAACAGCATTCCAAATCAACTCATATAAAAAATGCCATGAATTTGTATCTCCATTTACTGATAAATGGATGCATGCTCTAGGTCAGGGATGGGCTACCATGTGCCACAGAGGGTCAAGAGTCTGCAGGTTTTCATTTCAACCAAAGACTACACCAGGTAATTTCACTGATTAACACACCTTCCATCACAGAGAAAGAACAGTGAAATCACCTGGTGTACTCTTTGGTTGGAATGAAAACCTGCAGAACCTTGGCCCTCCATGGCACATGGTTGCCTACCCCTGCTCTAGGTGCAAACAGTCAAAATGGCAAGTTTGGGTGTGGTTGTTGAATATGGGTGTACTCTACAAAATGTGGCTGAAATTGGGTCCAAAATGAAATGAGTGCTTGAACCGTAGAATCACTGCTTATGCCTATTTAAAAAAAATATACCAAATACCAAACAGGGTCCTCACATAATCGGTCATCCACGCTTTCAGCAGTCTCCTCACTCCGTCTCTCTTTCCTCTTCTCACTTTCCCCATGGGTTGCACCCCTTCCTCTGCTCTCTCTATATTTAAACCATGCCGCCCCGTGCTCTGATTGGCCCTGCCCGCTCTCCCTAATCGCCTCAGCTGCCTCTCATCTGGCGCTGATTGGGGCGGACGTCCGTATCTGGGCTCTAGTGCCCCTGCGGGAAATGGCACGCACCCCTCCTTCACCTTTCCCCTCCTAAACTACCTTCATCTGCCACAAACCCAACACATGATGTAGAGCCCATCCATCAAAATCCAATCAGTGGGGTCTGAGATTATATGCGTGATGGACTATCCATAGCCCATCCCCCGATTGCACGATGGGGAAAAAATGACAATAATGTTCCATCTCAACCCATCTAGCATAGCTCAATATTCTATGCACAGCACTGTGGTGTGGGCCAACTTCTTAATGGGATAGAAAGTGTTAAGGAGTCCGCAGGGATGGAGAGTGGGTGCGCTACAAGAGGGGATCAGTAAAAGTGGGATAGCAGCCCCAACTGCAAAGACATAATGGAAAAGACAGATTGTAGCCTCTAAGAGGTGATATACTGTGTATACTTAAGGGTCTTTCCAGTTGTGGAGAGTAGGACTATAGCAAAGTCTGGACCTGGTATTTTTCACTCCACTTCTGTTGGATGTTGTCCTCCGTTTTGGGGTTATACACTCCATTTGGCCATACTCTAAATATCTGCTGCCCTGGCCTGTGAAAATGATGTTTCCATATGTTGGAGCAAGGGAAATGCTGTGTTAGACAATATAGAGGCAGAAAAAGGTCAGCTCTCTCATACACATATATGTATACTAATATGTGTACGTGCATATGCATGATATAGGCAAGCATACATACTAATTCAAAGAAACACAAACATGTTTGTCTTATAGTAATGTATTTGTTAGGACCTTCCATTGACTATATTCATTCCCTATATTCAACTCCTAACCCGTACCCTAAACCCAACCCCAATCCTAATTTTAACCCTAAACTAGTACTAATCCTAAACTAACTAACCCTTACCTAACCTAAACTTAATCCTAATTCTAATTTTAACCCTAAACCCAAATACAAATACTAATCCTAATCCAAATCCTTCTGGAAGTGACGACCGGCCATAAAAGTAGCTATGTACCGTATTTTCCGGTCTATAAGGCGCACTTAAAAGCCTTTAATCTTCTCAAAAAACGACAGTGCGCTTTATAATCCGGAGCGCTTTATATATGGATTAATTCTGGTTATGCTTACTGACCTCGAAGCGATTTTGTGTGGTACACGGCGCTCTGTCAAAATGTTTTAGTACGACTTTCTGGGGTCTGATGAGCGTCGGCATCGGGCGCCTTAACCCGGCGTTCGGTTCATCCCGCAGCGCCAGTTCTGCTTACCAAAAGTGGCCCACTAGGCGGCTCGCATTCCACGCCCGGCTCCAAGCCAGCGAGCCGGGCTTCTTACCCATTTAAAGTTTGAGAATAGGTTGAGATCGTTTCGGCCCCAAGACCTCTAATCATTCGCTTTACCAGATAAAACTGCGAGACTCTGAGCGCCAGCTAT
>OMOT01087540.1:0-19045 GCA_900312575.1 Acanthochaenus luetkenii | reverse complement strand
CGTTGTCGGTTCCATGGTTTTCTTCATCCGTGGCGTCACTTCCACTCTGCAGCAAGTTCCAGCAGTTTGTCATTCGCAGCCTGTCTCCTCACTGGTGTCAAGAGACCCCAGTTGCTTGTGGCGAGGATCCAGCATCGATGCGATCATCGCTGGTGTTGATGTCAAGTCATCGGACTGAACCTGTGTTTAAAATAAACAAACTATCAATAAGCAGCCATTGCTTTGTATGGGCAACGCATATTTTTGGAAACTACTAGGCTATATGTACTTTCAATAGGCTATATAAAATTATTATGGGCATAATTACCTTCATTCGTTCACCCAGCGAAGTCCGCACTTTAGACTTGAACTCGGCTACTTTGCTGTGTTTATTGGCATCATGTCTTTTCCCATCATGCGGCACAGCCTTTGGGTGATACCCTCCAACCGGCTAGCATCCCAATTTCTCCGTGCTAACACCGAGGCAATGGTCGGTTGTGATGCATCTGCCACCGTCAACAACATGGCTGGATGCTGGCTTTTGAGGTGATACATTAACGGACTTGTGCAGGTGTTGTATTTTAAAACATCACCACAATGATGCCAATGCACTTTGTTCTCCATCAGTGTGAAATGTTCCCACACGACACTCCTTCATGGTCTCTTCTTCTGTGTAAAGTGAATTACCCTCTTCAGTCTTCTGTGTAAACAATGTTTCCCAATGCCGTGTGCGTGCCCTCTTGTGTTTAACTTAATGATTGCATTTCACCAACAGCTCCACTTGACACATTTAAGATGACCGCAAATAGTTCAATTTGATCGTTATGATGTCGTGATATTAGTTGCTTTTGATGACAATTGCATTTTGAATTGATGAAATAATGACATAAACACATTTGCCAAAGTTTGGCCGTGTATTTGCTGTGAGGCTGACATGAGATGTTTAGCTTGGCTATTCTATGCATGGTGGCATGGAGTGAGCAGATAATTTTTCCAGCTGCATTGTAATGCTACTGTGCCTTTCCTTTTGGACAAAATACACATGGGAGTGTTGTTTTGGTAGCGTTAAAGGGATGCTCTACCCTAAATCGATGTTACCTCCATTTTATGAAACTTTTCGCCCCTCACTCAGTCTGAAAATATGTTTTTTATGCATATAGCTGCTTCCGAGACTTTGCTATAGAATGTTGTCCTTAAAAGTAAAAGTCCTCCCTCTATGACGCGAGCAGGGAAAACGCTAGCCTCCAGTTCCCATAGAGCATTGCTTTAGCGAGGAGTGAGTGAGGGGGGGGGGAAACATTTTATTTCACCTGGTCCCTCCTGATCCCTCCCATTGAAGTTGACTTAACAATGGCAGATGGAGAAGGCTTTGTGTTACACTTAGAAGATGACATCTTACGATACCGGTATGAGCCTAAATGCACACCAGAACAGTTGCTGGAGAGACAGAGAGCAAGAGAAGCGAGAGATACATTTTCTCATTCGGTGGCCACTAGCTTTCAATTATTTGTATGTAGATTTTTTATGTATTGTTAGTATGTTGCCAGCCTAATTATATGCAGGATATATTAAGTAATCCCATATAAATCCCATTAATTCCCAGTAGACTTTCCATGTTCTCTGTACCATATGCTGGAATAACAGATTAGGGCTAACACTTTGTGTGTGCCATTTGGCAGTTTATCGGTTTGTGTTGGAGTGGGCTTTGCTTTGAGAGACTCTGGGCAGTGGAAATTGGGTTCCTCTGCCATCCTGTCTGGTATCTGCTGTTAGGCAAAGACACCAGTCCCAAGATGGCTACATTGGCTTTAGGGAAGCTGAGGAATCCCAGGATCTTTAGCCTGACACTACTTACTACTCCTATAACACACACACCTCTTTATTCTACCATAGCTGATGGACATCAAGGCACTTTCTCTGCAGGGGAAAGCTTGCCATTTTGTTGAAATAGTTCCAGTTTAATCACAAATACATCCACATGCGTATCTTTCCTCAGAATACTGCAGTTGAACTGCACTGCGTGCATGACAATATAAAACAGATCTCTACCTGAGCTCACATGAGGTGTGCACACATGTTGCATGGATGTATTATTACAGTGAATTCTAAGTTAATATATGTATAAGATGACTTGACATCTATATGGTGAATCTTTATTTCAATGCATAATTAATAGTACTTTTTAAAAGACTCAAATACAGCCATTAAAATGCCAAAAATCGGGGCACCCTTTCAGTTAGTACTACATAGCACTTCCGTTGGTAAATATAACATCTTCTGTAAATGTGTACAATTAACAATGATTTGTCAATTAACAATAAACGAAGACATTTCACAAAGCATATTGACAAAACACCCTTTAGTGTTCACCATTGTAATGATGGAAAATAAACTTCTGCATACCACTGTTTTCTTCCTCGGTTAGGTATGTAAAAGGTGCTCTATTTACAAAATGAATAATAGACCCGAAGCTTGTTCAATACTAATAAAGCTAATATCTATTGATAAGTATTTGTCCTTTTTTCCACTTTTTTTAAATACATATTTCATATTTTCCCGTTTCCTCCCAAATTGGTGGCCAATTATACCCTATTCTAACTCTCCCTCCTCTGAAAAGGACCACGCGCCACATTCCTTCACTTACTGAAGCGACTCATGTGCATCCGCACAGCTTGTTTGGTTTGGGCCTCTTTGCTACGTTTTGAGGTAGTGCAGGGATGGGGAGGTAGCTGCTTGGGTCCCTGTAGATCACATTGGGGTCTTCTTCTCCACCAGTGTCTCTCAGTGTCAGCAGTCTTGACTTCATATGCTTTTTTGACCACCCACTCACATTACCTTTTACTGAAGGCCTGGCCATAGCGGTGTCCTCCTTAAAGTTAATAAACATTGCGCATATTGGCTTTTTGGATTCAAACAAACTGATTATATTGTGCTGAAAACAGAAAACTAATTTTTTTGGTGTGTGTGTTTCATTATCTTGTGAACAATACCTGATGTGGTAGCTTGCTTGCGCCCCACATTTCATTTGCAGTATTTTGTGGCTCTTCTCATATTTTTGGTATTTTATGAAACAGCCAATTACAACCCTCAAATTTCTACACTACTTTGTGTGGAGATGATGATGGTATGGTATGTGGTAACAAGAGGCACATAAAGGTAGTTGGGTAGCACCATGTAAAAGCTGCAGGCACCATTTGCTAATTCATCCACAAGCCCTTCTCTTGTCTCTTGATTTTGCAACACTCTAGATACTTTTTACCTTGCAGTTATAACATGACAGTGCAAGTATTCATACCCCTTCACTTTTCCCACACATTATTGTGTTATACGCTTATTACCATTGAAATCCATTTTATATAGAAAATCACACCCTGTAAGTGAAGAGGTTTGAACACCTTCCGAAGGCACTGCATAACACACCATTGTTATTGACACGTAAAAAAAAGTGAGTTTCTGGCTTTTAAGAATCAATCGATATAAATCTTACAAGTCTCTTTTGGCTGAGGCTAGATGGTCCGAGGATGCTCGAACTCGGGCTTGAGTTTCCCCCTACAGCTCTGCTAGCATCATCCCCATCCGACCCCTGAGCAAAATATATGTATAGTTGTATATAATTTAATATCGATAGCTATCTAAAGTGTCCTTACCTCCGTTTGGGCTCCGTGTGGGAGAGCTCTCATCTACGGATCTGTCGGATGGTGCCAGGTTAGAGGGTATTTTTTCCGGCATGCAGACCAGCATCATAGCCGTTAGTTCGTATTCGTAGTCCTCGTGTTTTAAATGTTTTTCGCACACTTGGACCCACTTGGATACAGCGCACCAACACGGTATGTTTGAAAATGAAACCAAGCCATGAAACCACACCTTTCCAAAGGGAGGGAGGAGAGATGGTGCATCTTGGGAATTTGAGTTACTGGAGCTATTGACTTGATTTGGTAGAGCTGGGATCAAAACCTCAAAATCTAGAAAAATACATGGATTACATTATTTGATATTGTTTTATGGGATGCAATATGCTATTTTACTCCAAATATAACTGGTTTGATTTAGGGTAAAGCATTCCTTTAATATTTGATGCCTGACTTGATGTCTTGGTTCTCCCCCTGCAGCGATTTAGTGGTTGCCATTTTTTAGCTGATTTCAATAAGGCATATTGAAATTTCCGCAAGTAGAGTAACACATAGTAATAGCAAAGCTCGAGTCAAGTGACCTGACCATTTATCCAAGATCTGTAAGCGACTCATATTGAGGCTTTATGTATAAAGGCCAATATGTAGCACTCCCAGCTGATTGCTCTGTTATTGTATGCTCAGATAAATGTCAACGAGACCAGAAGGATAGCAATTCAGTGAAATTTGTGATTTCAAACACTTTCTGATGTAGGTCTAGTCAGCTCACCTTCTCATATCCTAGAGACTATATCGACTTCTGCCAAGACCAGCTAACTGCAATCAACCCAGTTCTGAACTAGCTAAAACTCATGTACTTGAAAATAATTTCAAATGCTTTATCTTTGAGCGATTGCATTAAACTGCCATTTCCAGGTGGGCAAAGTATGCTGAGACTATTTTGGGAAGACAGAACAGGCCTCCTTCATTATTCAATTGGTTTCATTTTGCCAGGCCATCAATCACAGAGCAGCATTTGAAACGTTTTCAAACTCTATTTTGATCTTTGTTAGGTCAGACAGAGCACTTGCTCTCATACATCATTCATATACTGTACACTGCCAAGACGGGTCCGGTCATCTTAGCCAGGTCATGCTAAGTGGGTGGCCACTGACCAGGCACAGCAAAGTTCAAATCCCAGCTCAGAGAAAACAAACATAATGAGGTTAATGAGAGTTGAAAATCCAAAGTGAAATTGAGTAAGTGTTCAGGCACAAAGTGAAATGAGTGCTGCAGGTGGTTAGGCAGATATAAAGTAGGCAAGAAAATGGGTTAGATGGTTAGACATATTATATATATCTAGATGGAATTGTGCTTTAAAATCCTGCCTTGAGTATCAAATAGGCATAGTTAGGACTATTTTATCATTTGTAACTCCTATTTGACATTTTCATGGATCACCTCATTATTGTAGTCAAGAATTCATTACGTTTCCTTGTGCTGGATATGTAATGTCCTTGTGCCACCTCTAGCACGAAACTAATTGCTCTCCTTGGGACATGTAAAGTTGAACTTGATTTGACTTGACTCGCTATTCACATCCAAGAGATTGCTACAGTAAGCTTGTAAAGGAGCCATTTCCTGTGGGCCAATTGCCGATAGGGCAGGAAGAAATAATTATCCTGTGTTCTCCAATTCCACTTGTTTGCCGTCAACCCCTCTGTCTTGTGGTGTTAATTGTGTCGTCTTATGCTTATGAGATAACACTATAATATCCTTGCATGGCTGTGAATTTTCACCCCCAAAATACCCCCTTATTTTTCAGATGTTCCCCCTGTTTCCCTTTCTCTTTGTGAAAGCCTGTGAGCAAGGTTATGCTGTAGCTCTGAAGAGTACTGTAGAGCCACAATTTAGCTGACTGCTGTGCTTGCCTGGTAAACCGTCCGCCACATCGACGTTGAATCTGGCCCATGAAATGTGGTCACATTGCTCTCTCTTCACATTATTTTCTGTCCGAAAACAGAATGTAATACCTCTTCCGTCAGCTTCACTGCACTTATAGCAGTTTAACAATATGATGTTCCTGTAGCCAACTCTATGTACAATTGTTGTCATGGCATTATCTTGTCGTGTGTAGTGTGTTGAGCCTACTTTTTGCAGCATTTGAAGGATGAAAAAAAATGCCAAGGCCAGTTCTTTTTATACAAATCATATTGAGTACATTTATTGATTGCATTCCATGCTAGCCTTGGTGCATATAATGCTCTGGGTATGTTAAAGGATGTCTTAAAACCACAGTGAATGATTTCATATTATATTAATGAGTATTAATAGTATTCCATCTCCATATCCATGTAACTTTAGTCCACTCAACATCGACTCATGTACAGTGCAGACATAACAGAGCACATGGTGAAAGAATGAAGTGAGAGAGCACAGTGAATATCTCAGTTTAATCAGTTCAACAAGTGGATTTTTATCACCGTAGAAATGTATGATTGTATTTATTTATTTTTACTAGAAAACGAAAGCAACTGATCACAAAAATAGCCCATACAGGTACACACAGGAAAATATTGATGTTTATGTTTCTCACAAACTGTCCAGTTTGTCAACCAGTGAAGAAATGTTGCTATTCTATATTGAATTGCTGTCTGGATCTATTTTCTGCATGGGTTGAATTGAGAGTTGGTTGGCCCCCCACAATTAGTTTAGTACAGTACTTATATTTATATTGATGCCGCTATGTAAAGAACTCATAACTCTTTCACATTCTTTTTTCATGACACTAGAGCCCACAAAGACCTTTCAGTGCATTTAAAACACTTTTTGGAGATATGGCATAATGCTTGAGGCAAGAACTATTGTAGTTTTCAATAGCTCACCAGCAGGATTATTCATACTGCTTTGTGTTACATTTCTTTTCTACTGCCTTTGTTTCCTGATATACTGTATATCCGATCTGGTGACTTTTTTTAATCTGGAACAGTTGTTTGCATTAACCTTTTATATGTGTCATGTTTTTTCACTAGTGGCCCTGAAGATAAACTTACTGTTACTTACTGTTACCACCCACACAAAAAACACACAAGAAACACAGGACAGTCATTATTTCAGATATGTCATCCCACAGGAAATTAAGGGAATGCTCTGAGCCAATGCACACGCACACACACACACACACACACACACAGACATGGGTCTACACACACACACACACACACCATTTTTCCATACAAAGTCAGCTGTCTTACCTGCTGAGAAGTATTATTTGATAGATTGATATCAGGGGAGCTTGGTGACAACAGCAGACTTAGAAGCTCAGCCACGAGGTGCAATATCAGTCTGGCTGAAATGTAATTGTTTCAGGACTAGTTATTATTTCAATGTAATTTCCAGTCACAGTGGAGCCATTCCTGTCTTTTCTCCTCTCCTCTCACCTTTCATGTAACTCGACCTGTCATTCCCTCTACTGTACCTCTCTCTCCCTCCCTGTTTCTACTCCCTCTTCTGCCTCCGCTGCGCTCTCCCTCCCTCTCTCCTCTTCCCCCTTCTCTCTCCCCTCTTCCCCTTTCTCGATTCATCACATCTTCACCCTCTTTCCCTCCATCCCTCTCTTCCACTAACCCTGCCTGGCCCTTATCCTTTTTCTCTCATTCACCTCATCCCAGTCCAATGCCCAGCCCATGAGGTGCGTTTTGACTCAACGGGGGTAATCCTGAGTCCAGGCTACCCTGAAAACTACCCCAACCTCCAGATGTGCTCCTGGCTGATCAACGTGGAGAAGGGATACAACATCACTCTGCACTTTGAACTCTTCCAGACGGAGAAGGAGTTCGATATACTGGAAATATTTGATGGTGGGTTCAACAGGGATCTAGTAAGCAAGATATGAAAAAGAAAATTCATTGAAATGGCTATTTACAGTTTGTGTGCAACTACAAGGTTTTTGAATTAGAGTTAGATTGTACTTAGTGGTAAAACATGCTTGGCATATATTTTTTCTTTTGCATCAACATTTTGTAATTTGTGAATGTTCTATTGTTATTATGTTATTTTAGAGTTAAAATTTTGATATTGAGAACCATCAGGAAGGCAAATTATATGTTATTGGTGAATGTCATTCACAGATGCATTAGAAATGTGTGACATTTTGTTATCATCAGTATATCTGTAATCCCTATGTATTCCAGATAATAGCAAGATGCATATCTCTGTCTGTCTGCATACATGTTTGTTTTTAATGTGGCTCCATCCCTGTGCAACTGTGTGTGTATGTCTCTGTCTCTGTCTCTCTCTGTGTGCAGGCCCAAACATCAACAGCCAGAGTCTGACATCGCTGAGTGGGGACATTGACACACCCTTTAACCTGACCACCACGGGCCACCAGCTCCTGTTGCGCTGGTCCTCTGACCACGGCACGAACCGGCGCGGCTTCCACATCAGATACGTGGGTGAGTATCAAAGTATGTATCCTGCTCATAATCATACTCTCTCTTTATTAGTGCTATTTGAATATTCTTTCATGAGTGTCTTTCTAAACTGCAAAAGTGAACAAAAGCCATGGGTTCACCATGTAAATAGGCTTAATTTGCATTTTAGGGACTAAGCTGATGCTCTTGCGTAGAGAAACTGTGATCCCACTGTATTGTGTGTTTTATTTTAGTTCTTTTTTTTGTCATGTGTTGTGGTGGTCGTTACATTCAGTGATTTAAATTGTAACACTGTAATTTTACTGATTGCTTGAACATTTAACACATTTAGTGTTGGAAATCAGCTTTGTTTATATACACATGTACAGTACATCGGGCACTGATTTTGCAACTGTCAATGTTTTCAAATAAAATAATAAAAAATGTAATTACTTTGAACCCATTACTTTTTTTTCTTCATGTGGTTTTACAGTATGCTGTGACTGATTGAGGGTATAATTCATTTATGTCACTTCTGTTTTACTATCAATTAATTCACAATGATTAATTTGAATTTCCACAACAATGACTCAGAATAGTTGCTTTCACACAAAAACCATGGGGCAGGAAGAAAGTCGTTGGAAGGCTTCAAAAGGTTTTACATTTGTAATTGGCTCTAATAAAGCAAGTGGTGCTAAGCAAGAGCAGCATAGGGGATCTACTTACATCTGAAATGCATCAATAATAATGGAGAGAAAAAAGAATAAAAGGCATCCATTTTTTATGTGTTGTCTCTCCATTATATTTAATACATGAGCGCATTACTGTGAAAGCTATTTGGTGTGATGAATTTTGTAAGGAAAACTGTTCCTTGACTTGATTGACTTGAACAGTAACTCCAGTGCGTCTTTTCGTCTTAAATCCCTACTCTCCCTCAGTCACGCTGATTTGAAGGACTGTTTGACAGCATTTGTGGAGCACACAGCCCTCCCTCTGATTTTCTGTTCCATCGGCTATGCTTGTATTCTGAAAAATCTAATCGACCTTTTTTGTGTTCGCTGGGCTATAAGATGAGGGAAAGGAAGGCTATGGAACAAATAACTAGAGAATGCACCCGTATTGAATATGTTAAAGCAAATTGAATATGTGCGTGCCCGTAGGTCAGAGAGGAATAGTAATAATGTGAGTTTCTTGTCTGAGCCCGAGTGCTAAATAGATATGACACTCCTCAGGCCTTCTTCCTCATTATCTTTCTGCATTTAAAATAGAGCTTTCCTGTGAATAACATTTTTCACTTGAATCTTTATATAGAGTCGCATTTGTTAATGCCTCTCATTTTCTCATTTTTCCTTCTTTTATTTTTTAATGTCTAATTTTCTGTTCTCTATTTCCTTTTCCTTTACTCCCTCCTCACCTTCCCTCCTTTACCTCTCTTCTCTTCTCTCCCTCGCCTCGCCATTGTTCTCCGTTCCTTATTTGTTCTTTTCTTGTTGCTCCATCTATCATAGCGATGTACTGCAGTACCCCAGACTCCCCGCAACACGGCTTTGTAGTGAGCCAGACCGGGGGTCATCTTAACAGCATGGTGCGCTGGGCCTGCGACAGGGGCTACAAGCTGATCGGAAAGGGCACAGCTGTCTGCAAGAAGACCTCCTATGGCTACTACACCTGGGACTCGCCAGTCCCCGCATGTCAAGGTGAGCTCATCAGCACTGGCAGCCTTTTATTTCCAACCGTTTCCCTCCTTCTTCTTCTGGTCACTGCCTCTGCACCCCTGCGCTCAGCAGGCGGACAGGCGGACACTCGAGGGGCCAAAGTGTCTCAGCCCAAGGCCCTGCTCTTGTGTTGTTAGCAGCTGAACTGAATCTAGCCTGATTGAGAGCCAGTGCCCTGTCAGGTGGAAAGGAAACAGAAATCAGTTCCCCCTTCTTCTGTTAATATCCGCTTCTTCAAATGACTTTGGCTAACTCGCCATTAGCATGCGCTGTCTGTGCCGCCGTTTGGTTTCACTCAACTAATTGGGTTCTTTGGTGCACGTGTGCGCATGTGTGCATTTACACCCGCACAAGTGCACGCGCTCGCCCACACACGTACACATAGCAGCGAGCCGCAAAAGATCCATTGCACCATTGCATTTTGTTATGCTGCAGCCATCAAAACATGTACATCTTTGAAATTATTTACAAAATACTTGCTGTTATTTGCACGCAGGTTTTCAAAAGCACATAAGGCAGAACATGGCTGTAAATGACCTGATGCATTTATTCAGATGCCATCCGTTGTAATCTGCATCCCATTCTATGCACAGCACAGTGTGAGGCCACTTTCCTTTAAACCTTTTTTGTGTTTTTTGGGGGCATTTATTTGATTGCAGAGATTGCTTCACATGCAGTCATTATTACTTTCCGTTATCATTATTGTTTAGATTAGATTAGAGCGGTCACAGTGTATATATATATATATACAAAGGTGCCAGGGTGGCGGGGTGACACCCTCGGGTCCGCACCCCGTGAAGAGAAGAGCCTGTGTTCGGGAGGGGGGAATCCCAGAGCGGCCCCCTCAAATGTCTCACAAGCACTCCTCACTAGACTATAATAAATATGTCCCAACTGTCGCATCCAGGCAGGTTGCCGAGGGCGCAGTTGAACATGTTGAAAAAAAGTATAATATTGTTGTTTGTATGTTTGTTTGTTGGAAAATGAAACAATTCTCTCAAGGCAAGGCTTTTTCCACTGTTAAGGTGTATCTTTTAGCTATTTCAGCTTGTCGTGTTGGTTTTGAAGGGAAGACTGGGCAATCCCTAGTGTGTCGCTTTATGAAAGGTACCCATTTCTAAGCCACTGGTCCCGTCCTGGGACATACCGGCTGTACTAGATGCCCTCTCCTTCTCACCTTTTGAGTCACTGGAGCAGGTGGATTTGAAGATGGTGTCCTTAAAAACAGTACTGTTTCTTGCTCTGGCCTCGACTAAATGAGTAGGTGATGCTGTTTCTCTGCATCAGGTTTGCACTAAGTTTGCCCCAGGGAATGTGAGGGTTAGCTTACAGCCCAAACCATCTTTTATGCACATGGTGTTGGGGTCCTGCTCCCCCAATTGATTTGTCCTTTTGTTCTCCTCCATTCTCTTCCCAGGAGCATCAGTGATCGCATATGTTTTGTTCAGTACGGGCCTTGCAGATCTACTTGGACAGAACCAAAAATGTTACGAAAAGTGTACAGTTGTTTATGTCTTGGGCAAAACCTCACATAGGGAAGTCTGTCTCTAAGCAGCGTCTTTCCCATTGGGAAACACTATTGCCCTGGCCTACACTACCAAGGGCCTGCAGCCACATGAGGGCTTGCATGCCCATTCTACCAGGGGTCTCTCCACCTCATGGGCTCTAGTTAGAGGGATGCCAAGATATGTGCAGCAGTGAGTTGAGCCTCCCCACATACTTTTGCAAGGTTCCATAAACTCAATGTTATAGCCCTTCTATGGCTTGTTCCGTACTAAGTGTGGGGTCTTCTGTGGTTCAGGGTTTCCCTGTATAATACATCACACAGGATGATTGTAGATCATTACTATTATTATGGGACGCTAAACAGGTAGATTACATTAGATTAGATTGCACTTTATTGATCCCCTAGGGGAAATTCACATGTCACAGCAGCAATTTGCAGAACAATACCAGAATTGATTGATCGATTGATTTTATTTATGCTATAGAAAAAAAAGAAGAAAAAAAAGAAAAGATAATGAAACACAGGTAATAGTAATTTCAGGTAATAGTGGACAATATAAATAGCACAATATACAAAACCAAAACTAAAATACTATTAAAAAGCTAGTGCCTAGTGGTGTTGAACATTAGTCCTGTGCACTGAATTGACTCCTGTGCAAGATTGAGTCAAATGATGTAGTCCAGAGATGTGTAATCTCTATGTGTAACATAGTGCAGGTTAGCGGCAGGGGGGGTGGGAGCCCTGATTCACACAGTGTCTGTGTGTATGGGGGAGGAAACACACACTTGTTGTACATGTGTATGCTACATGCTTGTGTGTGGGGGTATGTACAGTATGATTGTATAGCATTATTTCGCAAATATGTGTCCTGTACATAAACATGCATGTGTGCTCCTGCTGCCTCCAGCTGTGTCGTGCGGCGTGCCCAGCGCCCCAGTGAACGGAGGTGTGCTTGCTGCTGATTACTCTGTCGGCACACGCGTGACTTACTTCTGCAACAGCGGCTACCGGCTCTCCTCCAAGGAGCTGACGACCACAGTCTGCCAGTCTGACGGCACATGGAGCAACCACAACAAGATACCCCGTTGCACCGGTGAGTAGAGAGGGGGAGACAGGAGGAGACAGAGGAGGTTAGGGGAGGAGGGAGAGTGATTTGAAAGAGATGGCGCAACCACAACAACCACTTTGCCATTGAACCGTGGGGTGGGAGGAGGGGAGGAAGGAGGAGAGGAGAGAGCAACAGAGACGACACTGATGGGGATTAGGGTTGGAGAGAGAGAATGAGGTTCTCTCTGGTCATGGAATTCCTGGAATATCATGGAATGTTGAGAGGTGTATTCCAGATAAGGAAAGTTAGGGAGTTTGATACATTCTCTGGAGAAGTCATGGAATATCAGGGAATTTTACAAATGGGTCACGCTACAGGAATATGGCAGAATGTAGTTAACAACTCGCTACTACTACTAGGTAGCGCACTTAATAGACAATTGTTTCAGGGTAGTAGGTGACTGTGTTGGATACTAGGAATACTTTGATAGCTTTATTATAGCTGAATGTATTTTCCAACTTGTTTCACACATTAGATGGTTTTCAAACCAGACTGTTCACCTCTTCAGAAAAAACAACATTAACAAACCAGGAAAGAATAACATTTTTAGGTCATGGTACCACTCGAAATCAGGGCCACAGCGAGAACCCTGGTAATGGCTTTAGCAAACATGACAAAATGCTACACCGTAACGGTAGGAAGGCAAAAGGTGAGCAGAGAGGAGGAGAGGAGCGATGGTTGAAGGTGATGGAGGATGGTGTCATAAGATGAATAGATGATAGACAGAAAGATGGTATAGGGGAAATCTGAAGCTGGCACTGGGTGAGTGTACTAAATGCCAGTGCAACTCCTTCAGTATTTGTCTGACAGAAGTTTGTAAGTCAGTGTAACAAGTGCTTGACAACATGTTTTACCCTTATATGCGTCTCACAACATTTTTTTTTTGAAAATGCCAATTCATAAATAGCTTCTTATTTTTTGTTTTGTTTTGTGGAACAATACTGTGGCACACTCGGGGGAAAGGGAGTGTCCATGGGGCCGGCAATAACAATGATACTGTCCACACAGCGATTTACCCGAAACAGCTCTGTATTTACTGCTTCGGGGAGGTAAAGGGTTAGTCTCTGATACTTAATGTCAATGGTCGTGGTTCAGTCCAGGGGTCAAGGCAGGAGAAGGGTAGTCAGACAGGCGATGGTCGAGCACAAGAAGGGTCCTCAGACGGTCAGGGATATAGCACACAGCAGGGTCCTCAGTCCGGTCGGTCATACGCTCTCTTATCACTACTCGCTCGCTCTTACGGTCTCTCTCTCTCTCTCCGATACCTCCCATGGGTCACACCCCTCACTGCCTTCTCTCCCCCTATTTAAGCCCTCCCGCTCTCTCTGGATAGGCCCTGCCCTATCTCCCTAATGGGCTCAGCTGTCTTACATCTTTGGCTGATTGGGGCGGATGGCCGTCTCTGGGCTCTAGCGCCCCTGTAGGAAACAGCCCGCACTGCCCCTCCTTAATCTTTCCCCTCCTAAACTCTATATACTTATATAACAGCTTAGGAATTTAGCTATTTTAACACGTGGATTAGTTTATTTGACTTATTGTGTTTGTCTTCAAATTTTCATTACGACTATTTGTATTACCACTACATTGTTGAATTGTTGAACATACATGATCGGGTTTTGTCTCAGTAAAGGGATAAAAAAAGTAATAATTTAAATAGAATTGAATCCAGTTGAACCCCATATTTTTGTTTTTGTTGTACAGTTATGATGTGCCCCAGTCCCAGCTCCTTCTCTTTGGACCACGGCAAATGGAGGATAGTCAACGGCTCGCACTATGAGTATGGGACCAAAATAATCTTCACCTGTAACCCTGGGTACTACCGTGTTGGCCCCGCCCACATCCAGTGCCTGGCCAATGGGGTGTGGAGCTGGAGGAATGAGAGGCCTCGGTGCAGAAGTGAGTGACTTCTTGTTGCTTGGAAGGATAGGACAGGATCAACTTTATTCACATTCTGTTTCTTTGATAGTAATGTAACCAAGGCCA
Organism: Acanthochaenus luetkenii; assembly: GCA_900312575.1. Lineage (NCBI taxonomy): Eukaryota > Metazoa > Chordata > Actinopteri > Beryciformes > Stephanoberycidae > Acanthochaenus > Acanthochaenus luetkenii. Next base: position 4,733 of record OMOT01087540.1, on the reverse strand, counting down.
GCGGCTTTGTTTTTAGTACACCATGTAATAACTTTTGGCACTCTATCACATAAATAAATATGCTGCAGAAAAAAAGAACATCAACACACAAAACAACACAACACTTCAACGTCACATGAGTGCATAAATGCAATACATAACGCAGTACTCATTCCAAAAGGAAAAATGTAACTGATCCGAAAGGAAAACTCAATTAAAGTGTCCTTATATCAATATTTTATCCAGCACAGGAGAAGCAGTCTGCCGTATGTGGAAACCTCCGTTGTCTTGGACATCCTGTGCTATATCATAAAAAATACATCAGTACAAACACAAATACAATGCATAGTCCATACTAGAGATATAAATATGGAATACTTTGGTATTCAATTACTCACTTTCTCTATTCGAATAGTATTCGGTTACTCGTTTGAGGGGGGGGGGGAATGACAGTAGCCTATGCTAAAGTTCAGATAAAGAAATAGTTTATTGTAATACTCTTACCATTAAGCAACAAAAAGTATGGAATAACCTTAAGGTATGTAAATTCAGATAAATAAAATTAAATCAATAAAAAGATACATTAAAATGTATTGCAAATAAAGAAAATATAATTTTTTGTTGTTGCTTTTTTCCATTTAACTCAATTTAAACAAAAGCTGCAAACAAACGTGGGCTGACAGCTAGATAACTTAGCCAGTTTAACGTACATGTTTTTGTTCAATGTCGACCTTAGAGGACCTATGTAACGTTAGCTAGCTATGGCATGTGTAGCTTCGCCAGACAGCCTGCTTTGCTCATGTCTGCCATGGAGTTTATTTGTTGCGCCCTCGTGCGGTCAGGAGGTGTAACGTAATTTGTATTATTCATTATTCGTTTGCATTGTGGAAGTTTGAAATTTTGAACGAGTAACCGATTACGCGAATAACCATTTACATCCCTAGTGCATACACATACACACTATATATGTATTTCTGTTCCTAATGAGTGCTCAAATCATGCACTCTGTCCTTTTCACAGCATCTATAAACAATGGAGTCAACTTTTGGAATAGAATAGAATAGAATAGAATATCATTCAACGTTATCATCCTGCCAAGTCTGAAAATCTATCCTCAAGCCTCAAATCAGGTGCAGTAAAAACATAGATTACAACATTTTAATAAACTGCAAGAATATATGCAGTGCCTCCAGCCCACTTAATCAGCAGCTCTGAACAATGTTTTTTATACTTTTCACCTACGCCCATCTCAGTCTAAGTTAGATATTGTTTATTGTTGTTGTTTTTATCGTATGCTGCCATGGGAACTACTCTTTTAGAAGCATAAAAGCTGAATAGCCTCTGTGATGGTGAAAGGAGATGCGAGGTAGCATGATGAAAGATGTCGGGACAAAGGCAAACACCATCATTATCCTCCCTGTGAAATAGTACAGGTCACTGTTATCGCATTAAGGTCGGTGAGATGGGTGTAAATGACTGTGCACTCCCGTTGACTCTGACGATATAGGCCAACTTATGTCTGTTATTTTGTTCTTGCTTTCTTTCTCACTCTCTATTATGCTCTCTCTCTCTAACCATCTCTCTTTCTTGTTCTCTCATTCCCTGCCTCCTCCAACTCCATCCTCTTCTCTTCTCCATCCTCTTCATCTTATTGCAGTCATTTCCTGTGGAGATCTTCCCACTCCCCCTAATGGGAAGAAAATTGGGACCCAAACTACCTTCGGAGCATCAGCCATTTTCAGCTGTAATCTTGGCTATGTTTTAACCGGCTCTACTGTTAGAGAGTGTCTGCTGTCTGGCCTTTGGAGTGGCACGGAGACTCAGTGCCTGGGTAAGCAGGGTCTAAATGCTCTCTTAAACACCATAAAGGACAGCTTTGACCTGGGTCAAACACTGCTGCGGAGCTGTTCAGAAAGAATATGAGTTATTTTGGTTGAGCCCTCATGCCCAGAATAGAACCAGATGGGGAAGCAGAGGGCTGACGATAATTGTTTCCCTTGCCAAGAATGTATGGCCAATGGCTGTAAAACATTTGGACAGATGTGAAATACATTTCTTGTTGTCTAGTCCTGGCAACACTTCATGATGTCATGTTTTCCTCAGGGCTGGCACACGTCAGACTGCTGGAGCTGGAGCTCATAATGCAAAAAACATGTAGCGCAAATGTGTAAGCACTTCTGGCAACTGCCTTTGGGTGAGTGGAGCAGGATGCTGTACAGTGCGGCCTCCAAGTCAGCATGATTTGGTGTTTCCAAAATGTTAAATGCGAGAGAGCGGCTATTGAGCCACAACTGGCCTGAAACCGTTGGATGTCTGCCAAGCCCTACCAGCACGATTTCAGCTGTTGTGATGGATATACGTATAAAAAGGCAAATGTGGTACAGCTACACCTACCACGGCACAGCACGGCTCCGTGCCGTGAAAGACAAATGTGACAGAATTGCTCGAGCCGGATTCAAACCCACGCAGCAGCAGAACGTGACGGTTTCTCTGGAAGATGCATTAGTCCAAAAAGACAATTCTAAAAGAGGATCACATATATCAATCCATCCTCTCAGGGGAACAGATAAGATATATCAAGAGTGCATCAATTGAAGCAGGTGCAATTAAGGGAAACCAGAATTGATATCTTTGACTGAAAATGTACCAAGGAAACAAGTGAATCAAATTCCAGCACTCCCTGTAAAACATTCCATGTCTGTGGAGCACAACATTTAGAAGAAGTCTTTCCGAGGTCCGTGGAGACACGTGGAACCTTGAGCATTAGCCATTCCTGGAAGCACGTATAGTATGCTCCAATATTCCAGTGTAAAGGTGAATTAAGGTAAAGTGGTAATCTCTCAATGAGGGCTTTGTAAATAAACATACACCAATGGTCTCTCCTGATACAAAGGAAGGGCCAACCAAAAGTATGCAATGGTGGGTACTGTAACTAGATTAAGCTCCATTGTTTAATATGAGTTTTGGATTGTCTTTTTGTTTATTTATTTGTGTATACATTTTTTTATTTCCCCTTTGTTGTTTTTAATCTCGGCACCATAGAAAAAAAGGGTTCCAACCCTCCTATGACTGTTGGGGTTAACAGAGCCGGTGACCTCTCGGTATAGTAGCCTACTTCAGCACTATCTTCACAAGATCTGGCTGCTCTCATTAGAGTGTGATAATAAAATGCTCGGCTGAGTTTGAGTTGCAGGAGCGAATTAGGGAACTCAGACTTGCAGTCGGTGGCAATTTCCTAGGCTTTAAGTGGCAGTGGAAGTCTCAGCAAGATTCCTCCACGCTGTAGGGGATTTATTGTAGCCGAAAGTAATACGATTATGTGCATGAGTATATCGTACAGATTTGGAGGAATTTCACATGCATCTCTCTGTCTACTGTGGATGAGAGAAGCGTAGTTATCACCACGAGTTGAGCTGAAGCCAATGTGAATTTATAAATAATAATTTGGAGATAATGAACTGGACAACATATTTTTCAGTTCATTATCTCCAAATTATTATTTCTTTTTAATTCATGATTGTCCTAATTTCATTTTACAATGCAGTTGCCTAAATGCAAACGTATTCAAACACAATCACGCAATAAAAATTCAATGGAAACGTTATAACTCTTTTTTATAGCGGTAGCATCACAGAAGCGTGCCATTATGCTCCTACCCTGCAACTATCCTCCATTCGCACAGCAGCCGCCACTGCAGGCTATTATTTCTCAAATGCTGTAAAGCAGAACTGAATAGGTATTGCAACACAAAACTCTCAAATGATTGTCTGAAATATCTGAAAATGAAAAATTTGCTAAATTAATCTCCTCCAAACTATTTCTCTCAAGGGGGTCGCAGGGCAACAGTGCATCTAGTGTATGCAGAGAAAAACTGGACTACAGGGAACTAAACAGCACTATACTATAATTACAAATACACAACAAAACAGCACAGGTAGTGTTGTCACTGGACATGCACATGCAAATGATAGGTTTCTATTGTTGTTTTGCGTGTAACCGAGTGAGCTGCTGCTGTCTCGGCCAGGTCTCCGTTGCCAAAAAGATTCATGATCTCAGTGGGACTAACCTAGATAAATAAAAGTTCAAACATAATGAGGTAATAAAACATGTTGAAAATGTGTTGTTGTTGTTGTTGTTTTTTCTTCCTGCAGCCGGTCACTGTGGTGTTCCAGAGCAGATGGTGAACGGGCAGGTGATTGGAGAAAACTTTGGCTACAGAGACACAGTGGTTTACCAGTGCAACCCTGGCTTCAGGCTCATTGGTTCCTCAGTACGAATCTGCCAGCAGGACCACAACTGGTCTGGACAGCTCCCAGCTTGTATCGGTAAGTGCTTTAACTCCACTTCTCCTCGCTGGCTGATTGGCTGCAAGAGATGCTTGAGTGTGTGTACGTGTGAGAGAGAATGAGAGCTACTTATATGCGTTACTCCTCTTGTTTACATTTCACACTGCTATTCAGAACAGCGATTCTCAAGTTTTTGCCATGTTGTCATCAAAAGCAAAGAAATCGCTCAAAACGCCTGATGCAAGAGAGTACATGGTGACCTGTGATGTCAAATGGTTTTTATTTTCCATTCCAGGCTTTTAAAAGTGTTATTAATTATTCATAGGATTGAAGATGTAAATATGTATTTCACCCCAAACAAGATGATTTGATTGCATTCTAAAAAATCGATATGTTTAGCATTCTTGAAACCATCTTGACCGTCAGGTTGAAAAGACTCTCCAGTCAGTATTCGGTACATATCCTCAC
>OMOT01087539.1:0-13617 GCA_900312575.1 Acanthochaenus luetkenii | reverse complement strand
ACTCCGACCCCCTGTTGTTGGTCACATGGTTCGCTTCGTCTTCTTATGTGTAGTGCGGGCGCCCTCCAGTGGTTAATTTAATGATTGCATTTCACCAACAAATCCCTTTGACAAAATTCAGATATCTCAAATAGTTTAATTTGATCGTTACGTGTAAAATGTTAATCGACCCAATTATTAACGGTTATTAATCGATTAACGATTAATCGTTAACATCCCTAGTCCCTGTACCTGCCGGCATGGCATATATATAGCCCTGCGTAACGGGGATGCAGCCCACATGGTACTTTGGGACTTTACGCACGGCACGCGCACAATGGTGGAATATGATGTTGTTCAGGGTAAATGTCATGGCCTGAGGCTGCATTGTGTGCACATATTCTCATGTAGTGGAATTAGTAGTATTTTGCAGCCAGATTCCCTTCCAAGAGGTAAAAAACCCATTTGGCACACTTGGGTACCTTGGGTATGGTTGTCAGGATGGTGGATGAGGAACAAGTGAGGCGAGGTGCAGAGAAAGTCTGTGTTTAGCGGTCAGTAGAGCTAATGAAGCCAGACAGCCCTGTGAAATGTACCATGCTTAACACTTTCCTTATACTATTGGTGTCTTTGCACTTCTGTCACAGAAGTAATAAATGTCCTGCCATGAGAGAGACGTGTTTTGACTCCTGATATCCAGAAAATAACCGGATGATAGACAGTTGGACGTTACCACACTAGTCAGATCTGGAGGAGGTAAAGACCCGGGCGGTTCTCCAAAATACACGTGCCTGTTCTACTTTTTCCGCACCGGCTCACATCTGAAGATTGGAATTCACTTGTGAATGTACATAAAGGGCTGCATTTATTTATAATTAAACACACATTAGTATTGAAACATTTAGTTTCGTCACAAGTTTGTTTCAGAAACGTACACGCCAAATGAAAAATCTACCCGCATTTGGCGCTTGGCGGGTGTTAATTTCAGACCCTGGGTACTGGGCCATACAATCATCTGTATTGTTGGAATACGGTTTAGCAGAGTGAGTGTACCGAGCTTTTTAAGAAAGGACATAACATTTGGTCATTAATCCTTTTATTTTTGCAGATTAAAGCGCAACTAGGCAACTTCACACGTTAGGTGAAGGTTTAAAGTTTTTGGGATGGCACTGAATCAAAACCGGTTTCAAGTCATCTGGCAAAATTGTAACCAACTTCAAGCGAACTTAGCGCTGCTATTTTGGGATCTACTGCATGGTACTGACTAGGGCTGTTCTATATGCTGATGAGACATTTCCATCGGTAGATATTTTCCACTTGTAAAAAAGATGGAAAAATGCTTTATGGTTGTATTTTACTTCATTCCTGACCCCGCTTTATGTTCTCTACATGTGGGCTGGAATAACAAACAAACATGGAGGAGCATTTTTTAACTGCCTGTTAAACAACCGTTTTCAGTCACACTAGTTATTCCACTGATTTACAAACAGAAAAATAATTGTGTGTGATGGATCATCAGCTCTTATCACAAGCGTGGCATGTAATCTGGACCGATTAGCTCCGCTATATTTGACCAAACTATGAGAATAAAGTTATTTTGACTCAATGCTGGGAAAGTACCATAAAGACACCATTACACATGCAACACAATATAAAAAGCGGCTGGCTGGATCACGGTTTCACAAGAGACGGCTCTATTGACTGCAGTCATACTGGGATGTGAAATCTGCTATGTTTTTGCCGACTTTAGTTGACTTCTTCCGTAGATTAGTGAATTCGTATTACTTTATAAATTCCACATGATCTCTCCCTGCTGACCTTTGGCAGTGTTTGGATTAGTTGGAAGTTCACAAATGAAAATGCACCTTTTTGCAGAAACTAGATCAGCAATTAACATTTTATATTTCCCATTTGTGTGTTAAGGGAGCAATGGGAAATAAATAAGAAAATATTGAATAAAACAATCCAATTTTGTATTTTGAAAATTAGGCTGGGTTTAAAAAACAAAACAAATCAGATTCAAGTCGATCTTCATTTCAATGATCCGACATTGATTCATAAAATCCTGAGATGCATCTTTTAATATTTGCCTTTTCCCGTGGATGTGTGAAGCTACGTGATGCATGGCCAGCCTTTGGTTCTTCACACAGTGAGGCCACTTAACAGGTTTACGTCATTTCTGCCACACGTGTCTCCCGCCATGTTTGTTTATCAGCTCAGTATCAAACAAGTATAAAGTCGCCAATGCCACAGAGAATATAGACTGGGAATCTTGTCTGAATAAATATGGAGAAATCTTGGGAACGTTTCAAGTTGCAGTAACTGTCATATACAGTAAACATTTTAAATGCAATGTTACTAAGAGAGTTACGGTAATACAGAGACCGGGATACAGACAGAGTTAACGTGTTGTGCCAAGTTACTAAGTGTTTCAATAAAAGCCATTGTTCATTTTACAGTAACTATCTGCTGAGGGTGCGGCTAACTTAGGAAAGGACTACCCAGTAGGGATGGGCGGATCGAAACTGGCATCGATACTCGCATAAGACTAATTTGGTATCGATGCCCTTTGAAAAGTATCAATTTCAAAGTCATTTCAGTTAGTTTCACTACGAGGTGGAAACTCCCCAGTTGTTTTGAAGGCAGCCTTACAATCTTACAAAAGTGAGAAAGCAGTCATGAAGGAGCTTTACTTTCCTGGACTTTACACTGTCCAAAAAGACAACTGATTTATTGCACCTTTTTCCAAAGGCAATTCAGAGTCTTTCAATTTCTGATGTTAGTTTAATTTTACATATATGGTTGTTTGTCTCTTTTGGTAGTTTCTCTTCTGATACACTGCTGTAGTCTGTTGGTTATGTTAAATAAAAAGTACATTACTCTAACTGCTTTGGGGTCAATTCTTAATGTAAACATTAACATTTTAATAATGCACCAGGTTAGAGGGTTCCTTGTGCAATTTACAGCATGAGTTATCGGAGAATATCTTTCATATCCAAGCAAAATTGGTATTGTAACTGAAATATCCCTAACCGAATAGATATTGGAAACGAAAATCTAATCCGAGACCTAGTGAATCAGAATCTAATTGAGTCGAGAAATCAGTTCTGAGAACAAGGAATTGTGAGACATAGCCCATTAAAATAAATAAGCTTGGCACGATTGTAACTGTCAAAGTCACTGGTGAGAAAGGGCTTTGTCCGCTGACCTGTGAGCATCGTTGCAAAATCATGTCATAGTCAATGAAAAATGGTTAAGGGACAACAGTCTATGAAACAAATGCAGGTTTCCCTTTACTACGTAGCTGCTTTGGCAACTGAAGAAAGTGTGTGTAAGTCAATGCATGTTGGGGGCCATTTAGTTAATGAAGTATAAGACAATACCATCAGTAACTGTAGTCAGACTTCTGACAAGTGTGAAGGAAAACTAAAGCAGGTCAACAAATATTTTTGCTCCACTAAATGTTTTATTGTGACAAACATTTCTATGTGTCTTGTCACACCCGATAAAGACCAACACGGTTGAAACGTTTATCACAAATATAATTTTGGTGGAGCAAGAAAGACGTCCAGCACCAGTGAAAGGAGGAGGACAGACATATCACTTTCATTTTCTCAGTAAAAAAAACAAAACAATGGGGTGTACCTCGGCGATCTGCGTGAACGTAGCCTGGGGGTATCTGGGGATGAGCAGCTCGTCCGTCTCTTTCAGGTAGGCCACCTGCATGTAAACGTTCAGCCAGGAGATTGGAGTCTGGGGGCTCAGACTCCAGTTCAGCTCCTGTGTCAGGAGAGAGGATGAACAGGTAGAGGCTGCATGGTTAGAACAAAACAAAAAAACCACCAATGCCTGTAGCTCCAACAGCGATAGAGACTACCAACAGATCCAAACCTGTACCGATTTTGTACAGTCCTACTGTGCATTTGCAACCCTAACCCTAGTTAAAGACTACTTGAAAATGTGCACATATCAGCCATGTCAGACAAGTTTGTGATTTGTAACAATAGAACTCAACCTTTTGGTAGACAAGATATGCCAGTATATCAGTACACATCAAAAACAACGCAATAGTAAAAATGTCATCCCCCAGAAATGCTGCAGTCCCCCTCTGGTCAAGCTAAACCAAAAGATTATAATAAACTGGTTTTGCCCCCCCAATCGTGTCGTTTAGAAAATGCCAGAATGCAGAGTGAGATGTGTATTACCCAAGTTTGATCAAAATCTGATCAGTGGTCTGAGATATTACGTGTGACACATGAAGTGAACAAACGAGTCTGAACACTGACTCGCTTGATTCTTGATGGGGAAAAAAGTAATTTCTACATCATGGCTACATGGTTTGCGTTTACCTTCATTATGATGATTTCCATACTGAGAATCTCATCCTCAGTGCAGGCTTCATCTGTAACGTATGCAAACTGGTGCACCTTGGGAGGATACATCTCCTGGGAGAGGGGGAGAACCAATGACAAGAGACACCAGCATTAGAACAAATGACCAGTTGGTCGAGATCTGGCACAGAGAGCTCTGATCTAGTTTCGGGTGGCACTTATCTTCAGGGGTGTGGTGAAAGCCAAAAGGCTAGCGAAGCAGGCAGGTGACAGGAAGTTTCAGAGACCAGCTGGGGGAACTAAATCTGTGTGGATGCCCTCCTCTCCTTCCAACTTATTAAACTGCCTTTGAGTGCAGCACTGAACAAATGCTCTTGCGAAGCTGCTCAGTGGCCAAAACAGTGATTTGTACTGGGCAGCTCCCAGGTGTGTGTGTAAGTAACTGAGTGTAAAGCAGGATGGTACTGATGAAGGTATAACTTGTTTTTTTAAATATTTTTTTCTTTTTTTAAGTGTTCATTCAACATTCCCTGTATAAATAAAAACTGTCAAAATATGCCTGATAAGAAAATATATTTCAGAGGGAAATACCTATGATTTTTTGTGCCCGATGGCACCAGTCGATAGAGGTAAGATTACTTAATGCACCTTTAAGGATCCACTTCCACACAAAACAATTCTGGATAGCCAATGCAAGAACATTATCTTGTCTCTCCACTTTTCTTCCATGGCATCACATCCTACTCTTCTTCGGCAAGCCTCCCTCAGGACAACAATTTTATAAACAAGAATGTATAGCATTTCTCCTTCAAAACATACAGTGAAAAGTTACAGAACGTAGGGACATGCAACAAACCAGATCCAAACCCACAGAGAAGAAAGCATTCACTCTAGCCTGCTTAATCACCACAATCCACAACAACAGGGTATCAAACACTTCTATTCCACATACTGTGGGCTCCAATCCTTCCTACCTCCACTTTGGCAGCGATGAAGAGGCAGGTGATGCCTATGAGCTGGAGCATTGATTTGAAGAGGTTCCTTTGCGTGGCCATGAAGCGATCAAAGTAGTCCTGGGCCAGGTGGTACGTCTCCCTGTGCAGTTTGTACACCTCACTCACCTAATGCATGCGAACACACAAAGAGGATCACTACACTGATGTGGTCTCCCAGCTGGGGCATGAACTACCAGGACAGCTCACTGCCTTCGAAACCACAAGGACAGCATATACTTGGCTAGTAGAACGTTTACATGAGGACTATGGAAATGAAACTGTATTATGCAGTTGTTCACACTGTAGCACATACATGGCTATCACATCAGGATTCTATATACAGACAAGTATACTATACAACATATGTTGGTTTGTGTGCTACAGCAGACACACAGAAGGTCCTAAGGCATAATGAATGCAGGCCTTTGCTTTTCATGTTTATACCCCTGATCAAATGGTGATGACGCACTCTGCTGCTGAGACAGAGAACATCTCCTAAACGAAGCCATTTCCTGTCCACACTAAAGAGAACAACTGGGTTGCCACAGTAGTGAGCTGAAATGGTTTAGTAAAAATCTTGCCAATGAATTAAGTTTTCACTGGAGGACTGATGTTCCTCCGCTGACAACAAGCTAAGCTAATTTGTGCTGTGCGAAAGACAAGTGCAAAGTCATGTAGCCATTACTCCGACAGGAGTAGAGGCTTCTTTTCTTGCACCATCATCATAGAGGTCCTCGTTAGTGTGCCAATCTTCCCTTACATTATTCTGCATTAAGAAATTAGGATGTGTATTAACAATGGCCGTTTTAACTCCCAAGTCAACCCCATCAAAGTATTTGCTGGTGGTAACATGTAATAGTTAAGCCTACCACACTCAATAAACAAATGGGACCAAGACAACACAGTCTCAGCTCTTAAGTTGACAGTGCTCATTTTAAAGACAACTTGGATTGTTTTGTGGCTCACAGCAGCTCTGATGTGGTCCCAAATCCCTTTCCACTCACAGCCTCCATCTTTATTTGTAACACAGCCCTTTGATGGCCATTATTCATAGCAACTTCTACTTTATGAAGTGGAGCTAAATCAGATTGGTTAATTGCAGTCCATTTTGAGACACTATACATTTTAATAAACCATTGCAGCTCATTATTCAGTTTATAATAAATGTATTTATAATTTCATCAATAACCAGCTTCCGAGTGTGCCCCAAAAGCAAACTGGGAGAGATTGGTATTTACCACATGCAAATGAAGACAACGGCAGACTTAAATGCAAACTATCCTCATCAGGACAGAGTTGGGTTCATTTCAGAAAGGTTTGAGGTCACATAGTGTTCAATTTACAGACAATGCTGTCTAACCGCAAAAGTGAAGTGAACCCCCATTCAGGCCTCATCTAAAATGACGCTGGATTGTGGTCCAAGGACCCAGGCCATGCCACAGACCTCCATGAGCCAGTCCAGGAGAATGGCCCTCATCTTGGGCTGGAGATGGGGATGCTTCTCCATTACATGGACGTCCCTGGTGTAACTCTTGTCCTTCTCCAACATGTTGTTCCACACCACATCCTTACTTGCCCAGCTGAAGGGAGGGCAAAGACAGATACGAGGGTAAAAAAAACCAAAGGTTGTCACTTTATTAAAACGTTCAAAAATACCTGGATTTTCTGAAATCAACAGGAGTCAGATAACGGAAAATCACATACAATAATGTACTTTGTCTGTTCCCTAGATGTGCAACGTGTACATGGCTGTATCAATTGCAATCTTTGTACAATTACATAAGACGAAGATGAACAAAATATCCCAGTATTTCTCAGAGACCTGTGCACACAGGATAGTAGCTTGTACCCCAGTTTTAAAGCATATTGTGTCGCCACATCATTGCATCCTAGTATTTAACCCAACAAAAATGTGTACTGCATTTTAGCTTTTTTGTGGAACATGTGGTATATGGCATTGCTCAGTGAACAAAATAACCCAATTAGTTCAGGGCAATGACACCAAAGTTCATAGAATAGTTTTGAAATGTGTAGTTTTGGATAAATCTGAACTAATATCTATTGATAATGGTCAAGTTAGGCCTACTGCCTGGAAAACCATGTGCTAGATAGATACTATGGGGGTCATTTCAGGATATTGAGCTTAATTTGAGACAATTGACCATACACCAGCTATACTCACCACAGTGCAGGGAGCGGGGAGGAGCGCACAGGGGTGACAAATATGTTGCTGAAGGTGCAGTGGGGGAAACCTGGGCCGATCAGGGCCACCGGTTGGTTCTCTTCCTGATCAGGCGTGGGGATCCACCTGTGGGGACTTGTGTAACCAGCGTCAGGACTCCAACCCAGCTGCACAGGAAGGAGGGAAAAACAAGGGAAATGAGAGGGTGAGAATAAAATAAATACACAGGAGAATGGCTAAAAGAGTGTAATCGTTTAAGCCTGAAAAAGGCCCATGATCAGTGAATTAGCAGCTCAAGTAGACTTGGCAACACATCAGCCACTGTGTAGGTGAGGAATGAGCAACCAGGCCTATTTACAAGCACTGTTGCATTTGATCCAACACAGACATGTGTGGTGAGTCAGTGACTAGGCTTTATGACAAATAGCTGCATTGACAGATCTGTCGGGTAAGACGCATGTTGCGTGAGACCCCGGGTGGAGACGTAACTACCTCAGAATCCCGCTGCTTCTTCTTCGTCATCTCTGCTACCTCCTCGTCGGGATCTTGTAAATACTGAGGAACGAACAAGGAGACACGGTTATTTTGAATGCGACTCGGTTCACAGCCACGGGCCCGGCTAGATTAGGTCTCATTCATCATCTGCACTTGCCTCGATGGCAGCCTTAAGAGTTTCTATAGAGGCAGAAACGGAGACACGTCCTATCAGGCGTTTTGTAATGTAAGCCAGGTTACCAATAAAGAGAACGGCGTAATGCATTTCCAGTTGGATCGACGGTTAAAATAATAGTTCAGAGGGCACAGGACACCGCTTGCTACTTGCAGGCATCAACAAGGTGACAGCAGCTCTATTTTTGGTAATTCAACAGGACCAATACTGAAGTTAGGACTGAGGCCAGTCACACTAGTCACTAGCCATCCAGTAGCCAGCTTGGCAGCCCACTTACAATGGCAACATCTGCCTTCCTTTTTCTGGGTCGTGCTGCATGTCCCTTGGCCGCCTCAGGATCAGTAGACTTGGATGCCGCCTCTTGCCTGGAACAACAAAAGCAGCAGCCCACTGTAATGCAACTGTAACGTAACATGTGACGTTCACGAGCCGGGTTAGATACGTGCACACGCTCAGAACTTGGTCCCGTAGCAGCAAAGCTAACTAGCCGGACGGTTAGCGCCATCGACTCCACGTCCCCCTCCGTCGCCACACTGGAGACCAGAGTCGTGGAAACTCTTGAAACTCACCTTCTTCCTGGCATTCTACTCGGACGCGTGTCCCTCGGCGTCGGGGCAAACCTGTGGACGAGACACGTTGTGTTCAAGGGTCTTTCGGCGGAACAACACGAACACACTCCCAACCCCCACCCTCAGCGCCCTCTGACAAAGCCCCGGCCAGGCGCGGGGAAATGGAAGTGGGGCGCGATGTTAAAACTCGATAGAAAAGTACGAAACACTGCAAGGACACTGTTGAAATTAGTCAATGAGCAACACGTGATCCTGTATCGTCTGCCGAGTCTTGTGGTTCTACATACCGTCCTGGAGAACCTTATTATATCCCCCCCCCCCACACCCCATCAACTTTGGACAGCTGGCCGGCCAAATAATGGCCGGACCCGGCACAGCTGGGTCGCTTATGTATCTCCGTTCACCATCTCTACAACATCAGTCAGCCATCGAACATGGTCGAAATTACTGTTTGAACAGCCGTACAAACTTTAAATTCGTCGTCCATATTCCAGCTTGTCGTAGCTTAGCATTAGCTTAGCTGGGGGGGGAGTTGCAGCTGAAAGTAACTTCAGGTGTGTTGGTTGGTTTCATCTGACGTTACTCACCTCAAGATTCCGCCCTTGAAGTTCACTCTTATCGGCGGCCACAAACTGCGAGTAAATGCGGATATTCTCGTGTACGGCTAGCTAGCTGTTCTGACACGGAGCTGGTGTGTGTGTGTGTCCGGCGGGCTGCTGGTTCCTCTGAGCTGGCGCCTTCTTTGGGAACAGATGACTTGAGGCTTCAACGTCAGAGAGGAGGCAATTTAACTTGGCGCTAAAGCACACACACACTTCAACAAGTCTTAACAGCCGCGCTCAGGCGCCATTCATCAACTTCTCTTCCCGCGTAACATGTGCAGCGCGAACACGTTTGACGTTGCCGACGCATTGTGTACTCGTAGAAAGGACAAATAAGCGTTTTTATATTTTAACCATATAGGGGCGTGACCGTTGGAGTGACAGCTGTAGGGGCGGGGCTTTGAAACAGGAAGCGCCCAGGCACCGCATGGCTAGTCTGTCAGATGTAAACAAAGAGCTGTATTGCTCCCGAATAAGCGGAAAAGAAACACATCGCGACTAGATTATTCTGAGATAATGGCGTTTTTCCATACTGTAACATTTAGATAACCATATGACTCGCCGTCATCCTAGACGCATTCATTATTTAGTCAATAAATTAACTATGTTAGCCGGCTGGTGCTTCTACCATCGCAGTCGTCTTCTACCGGGGCGCCCTTTCAGCTCGGTACACTGCGGGTTGCCATATCTGCTCATATCCCGCCATATCATCCACGAAATCTGTTTCCAATATCTAACTTGTTGTATTGCCTAAAACGCGTTTACAATTCCGGTGGTGGGTTGATGTACGATAAAATACCGTAGTTATTTTCTCTATTGATATAGATTTCGTTTTACAGTTGAGTCAAACGAACTTGACCCTTGGCCAGTCACGTGATCCTCATGCTAACTAAGAGGCAAAGTGCTACAAGAGGTTTTCTGCTACTCGGTTGCTTTTGGAAAACACCAAGATGAAATTTGTGGAGCTTTTTGGGCGCCTAAAATCTGTGGTTATTGGAATGATTCATGTTCAAGCCTTACCAGGTAAACTAAAATGGCAGTGAACCTTGTCATTCCATTGTTTTTAATGTGGAATTCAAACGCTATCATTTGTGATACTCATTCTAGATGTAACCAAGTTTCTCTTTCATCCCAGGCACACCTTTATGTTGCATGAAAATCTCCCAGATCACTGAAGAAGCATGCAGAGAGGCAGAGATCTACCATAATGCAGGGATTGTAAGTGGCTGCACAAAGAAGCACCATAGGCAACTGTAAATTCCTCAGCCATTTGAACAGTTTCTGAGCTGTTCCAGTAAAGATCTAGTAAAAACTATAAAACATTGCTTGTATACATCTCTTTCAGGATGGTCTGATCATTGAGAACATGCATGACATCCCTTACTCTTTCTCCGTGGGCCCTGAGGTGTGTGCCTCCATGACTGCAGTGTGTGCTTCTGTGAGGGGCCTCTGTCCATCGCTGCCTCTCGGAGTGCAAATACTGTCTGCTGCTAACCAGCATGCATTGGCAATAGCTCTGGCTTCAGGTTCATATAAAGGCTTTGCATCCGTTAAATCACAGTTATGCTATATTCTGTTAAATGTTACAGCCCAGACTAGCAGTGTGAGATATGGGAAACATTTAGTTTTAAGTGAACAAAGCACGGAGGCTTTTGGATTTAGAAGTTCATCAGCCAAGTTAATTTCTTAGAAGCCAAAGTAGTTTTGTTGAATAGAATAGAACAGTGGCCTTCAGTCATTTGCCATCATGACCCAAGAGTCTGCAGGGTTTCATACCAGCCAAACACTAGAGCAGCTGGATTCGTTACATTACATTATGGCATTTGGAAGACACTTTTATCCAAAGCGACTTACATGTCATACCGTTGGCAGAGGCAGCCATGCAAGGTGCCAACCTGCTCAACGGAAGCCATTTGGAGTTAGGTGTCTTGCTCAAGGACACTACAACAGAGGGAGGATCTGGACTCGAACCTTCAACCTTGTGGTTGCTGGGCGGGAACTCTAACTCCTGAGCTACTGCCGCCCCTCCATTCGATTAATTAGTTAGCACAACTTCAACCAGAGGAAAATCGAAATTAATTGCTATAGTGTTTTGTTTGGACTGAAAACCTGCAGACTCTTGGGTCATGATGACACATGGTTGAAAACCTATGAAATAGAAGTTTTTCATAATAGAAATTACTGATTGAACAAATGTCAGCTACCTGTCAAAGTATCTTGTGGTAACTGTCAGACAGATTACATTTTACGTCCTGATTAGGAGGTCTAACCCTAGCCCTGTAATACCACTGTATTGTGTTGTATTGTCGCAGGTATGGATTTTATCAGGGCTGAGGGGTACGTCTTCTCCCACGTGGCCGATGAGGGCCTTCTGAATGCGTGTGCTGGCGACCTGCTGAGATACCGCAAGCAGATAGGTGCTGAGCATGTCCAGATCTTCACCGATATAAAAAAGAAGCACAGGTGAGATCGTCATCAGTACAGCTTGATCAGTTCGTAGAGCTTGATGATATGCAATTAAGACTTGGAAAGTGTGTCTGACACTTTGTATCTCTAATTGCAACAGTTGTAGTGATGCACCAATACCAGTACATGTTCTCTGACCATACTCATGCAAATGCAATGGAAAGTACTGATCCAGTCCATTACTTTTACTTAATGAAGATTTGTACCATTAGTTTGGGGTTAGTGGACAAAACTACAGTAATCAAGATTTTATTAGATCAGATCAGAAAAAATCCACAGGTGTTTCTGTCGATCCTTTCACTGTGAGAAGACAACTGAACACTATGGGTCTGAAAAAGCTGCTGAGAAAAGGAAATAGACAGAAGATAAGAAAATGTGCACTAGAACACCGAAACTGGACACCTGAGATGTGGCGTAAAGTTTTATGGACTGATGAGTCTCAATTTCAGATCTGGTCTACAACCATCAGTCAAGCATGGTGGAGGACCAGTGCAAGTTTGGGGATGTATAACAACATCTGGAGTTGGTGATTTGTTTTTGATTGAAGGCATCATGAATGCTGATATATACAAACAAATCCTAATACATCATGCAACACCCTATGGAAAATGTTGTATGTAACTTGCACTTAATAGCCATTTTGACTGGAAATGAAATAAACAAAAGGGCTTTTGCACAGTACTGTACATCTAATCATTTATTACCAGAATTAGAATCAGTTTTATTGGCCAAGTAAGTTTGCACATTCAACTTGGTGGGTTGCTCCTGTTTATCATGCTAAACATAAGCAACATAAAATGATAAAAGAAGCTTATACACATTGTGGCACACTCGGGGGGGAAAAGTCAGTGTCCACAAGGTCTAAAACTACAAAGGGGATGTCCCCGCAGAGAATCACCCGAAACAGCTCCTTAATTGCTGTTTCGGGGAGGGAATGCACTAGTCCGTCAGACTCACTGTTCTGGGTAGGGTGGTCGAGGGACAGTTCCAGGGTCAAGGCAGGAGAATGGTAGTCAGACACACAGGGGTTCAGCATGAGAAGGGTCCTCGGACGGTCAGGGGTTCGGTACACAACACACACCTCTTTCCACTCCGGCATCTACTTCTACGTCTTTTGCTCTCGGTCACTATCTCTCTATCTCCACCTCCCATGGGTCACACGCCTCCCTTTCCTACGGCTTCTTCCTCTATTTAAAGGGGCCCGCTCTCTGCTCTGATTGGCCCGACCTTTCCCCTTTAACTGCTTCAGCTGACCGGCATCTCCCGCTGATTGGGGCGGACGTCTATCTATGGGCCTCAGCGCCCAGGTCGGGAACCGCACGTACCGCCACTCCCTTACCTCTCCTCTCCTAACCTCCCTCCGTCTGCCACAACATGTATGTTAGAAATGTTGAGAAAAATTGAATTAAGTATAGTAAAAACAGGATGATTAATGAATATGTGATGAATCAAGTTAAAAGACAATACTTAAAGGATGTTAAGGAATTTTAAACTGATTATTGAAAGTGTGATGGAAAAAAATGGTTAAACGTGTGTTCCCATGAGAACACATGTTGAGCCCAAGCAGTCTGCCTTTTGTCACAGGATTGAAGGCAGGGGGGGAAGACAGAACAGGGAGTGACGATGGCAGGCCAATAAACATTGATTGGGGGTGTTCGTCTGTATGCTAAAATGTCTTCTGTTCTAATGGTTGACCAAATGTCTGTTTGATGTCAGCCTATATATGGTGTATGTTGAGAGAAGATCAGGGTCTCTCACTGGGTTCACTTTGCTCAGAGAGATCCGTTCTGCAGACCGAAAATAAACGTATGAACAGCCTCCTA
>OMOT01087492.1:0-11111 GCA_900312575.1 Acanthochaenus luetkenii | reverse complement strand
TTCTGCTATCGGTACTCAAGAAATTATGGAGTGAGATTTATATTGTGGCAAATGTGTTTAAATGTCGCAAACATAATCTCGTTTGCCGATTTCTCTATGTCTCCGTCTCTCTCTTTCTGCGCGAGGGGCGGGGCTGCGCTGTGCTCTTACACACACACACAACTTGAGTTCGGAAGCACACACACAAGCTCTACTCATCATGGCGGAGAGAACGAAA
The DNA here is from genome assembly GCA_900312575.1 of Acanthochaenus luetkenii. Classification (NCBI taxonomy): domain Eukaryota; kingdom Metazoa; phylum Chordata; class Actinopteri; order Beryciformes; family Stephanoberycidae; genus Acanthochaenus; species Acanthochaenus luetkenii. The sequence goes on along the minus strand of OMOT01087492.1, from coordinate 10,894 downwards.
CGATCGAAAGCCTGGCTAGATTTCACTAAAATTGATGACGACAATGCTCGTTGCCACACGTGCAACAAAACATTTGCCAGTAAGGGTGGCAATACAAGTAATTTGGCGGAACATCTTTTGGCGAAACATAATGTGAATCTGCAGAAATGCGCCGTTTGACGGCTTTGCCCGCAGTGTTCCATCTCCATCCACGTCCACTGCAGGTAAGCCGTATGAGCCACATACACGGCGTTAGCTAGGCTAATAAAGAATTATTACGAATAGGCTAATAAATAAAATATAATTGCTTAGCTACAAATATATTGCCAACTTTTTGTAGATCAAAGGCCTGCACACCTTCTCTACAGTGGAGTCCAAGGGCTTTAGGTAACAACTAATCAGTCAGTGTATATTGAGGTTTCTATTTGTATACATAGCAGCTTGGTTGTTATAAGTTATTGAAGCAGGTATTCCCACCACCCCAAACACATTTACAATAATTAAATCTTGTCTACTGTAGGGAGATGACCAATGCTCTCAACTGCAAATATACATTCCCTGCAGGAATGTCCTCCGTAACACACTGATTCCTGCCTGGAATATATAAAAAGTCTATAATTCAGACACATTTAAAACATTGCGGCTGCTGTTTCTGATGAATAAATATTTGTTTATATTTATATAAAGTTATATAAAATAATAATATAAAGTAATGTCGATTCTGTTCTTAATTGTCTTTTTTTCTTAATAATAAAAAAGAACCGATAGAGTATTGATAAAGTACCGAACCGATAAGCAGTATCGATAAGAGTAGTAGTATCGATAAAATCCTAACGATACCCATCCCTACTGGTAACACAATAACATTAGACAGGGTGAAGGTGAAGGTGGGCCGCCCTCTGCTGGACCGCCGGCAAACAGACATTTTGTCATCAAAATGTCTAACGTAAGAATCGATTCTTGGGATTTGGTGAATTGATCGATGATCGTGGACAATAGAATCGTGATTTTTACATCAATCGATTTTCCCCACCACCTCTATTTACAATGATGTCCAACTCGTAAGGACCATGCATTATGTGGGTAGCTGATTATGTGTGTAGCACCAAAGTAGAAGTTGCCAAAATTCTCTGCCAATGCTAAACAGTGCATTTTCCTGTTGGTATTGGCACTTGTTTTGAGGCGTTTGGTGGATTGGATGATTGAACTTTCCATCAGTAACATGGAACAAACAAGACATATTGGCAATTTTCCACTTTATTCATTTAATACATTGCCAGGAGCCTCAGTAGTGTGTTGCAGCCACAACAGCCTGGCACCTCCACCTCGTGCTGGTCACACGTTGCTGTGGGATGGCATTCCATTCCTCAACCAGGAGTCATTGCAGGTCAGCTAGCATGGTTGTGTTGTCACTAACACGTACAGCACACCCAAGCTGATCCCACAAGTTGGGTTGAGGTCTGGACTCATGGCGGGCCATTCCATTCTATGTACTACCACATTCTGGAGGTAGTCTGTGATAACCCTGCTCTGTGGAGGCGAGCATTGTCATCTTGGAGGATGGAGTTAGGTCCCAGACTGTGGATATATGGGATTGCCACTGGCTACAGAATCTCATCCCAATATCTCACTGCATTGAGATGACCTTCAATGATGACAAGTCTTGTTTTGCCAGTGATAGAGATACCGGCCCACATCGTGACACCGCCCCCACTAAAAGCTGTTACTTGATCGGTGCAACAATCAGCACAGCGTTCTCCACATCGTCTCCATACTTTGACCCTGCCATCCAACTCCCGCAGACAGAACCTGGACTCGTCACTGAACATGACACTCCCCTACATGTTCAGGTTCCATTGTCGGTGTTGCCGACACCAGCGCAAACGGGCCTGATGGTGAAGGGCAGTCATTGCAGGCTTCCTGGTAGCCTTATGAGCTTAGAGATTGGCTGTGTGCAGTCTGTTCCTGACCGTCTGATCAGAGATCTGTATGCCATAACGTTCTGCAAACCTTGCCTGCAAATCTCTAGAAGACAGCCTATGGTTCTTCAGTGCTGTTTAACGGTGACGAACCAGTCTTCTTGGGGTGTCGTCTTCCTGGGGCACCCACTTTGCGGTCGGTCTTTGACATAACTGGTTTCACGGAACTTGACCTTCAGTTTGGAGATGGTACCACGGCTGACTCCAAAAAATGCTGCAACTTGGTTTTGCAGAACACCAGCTTCAACTTGCTATATCGCACAGGCCTTATCCAGATTAGACAAACATGGCATGCTGATGCTTGGAGTACCGTAGACACCAAATTATCCCTTTAGTAGGGCGCAGCACCCAGCAGGCCCCATCGTGGGTGCTGGTGAAAAAAAAAAAAGGTGACAGAATGTTTTTTTTATTTGTTATATACTGGTGTCCAGGTTGTGCAGCGAAGCTTGTGTTTGCATCCCACATGTGCAATACATAAAAGTGTAGGCCTAAATTAGCATCTGGCTATTAGTTTTTAATTAACCGCCAGATAGTGGCAAATACTTACAACTATAATTCAGGGGTTATTTAAAAACAGATTATGCGGGGCTGAGAGGTGTAGAAAGTACTTAAAATAACTAATGGTTAAAGGAACGTTGGATTGCATTCACCTTTTAGCTTTTATTATCTTCTTCCCTTGAAAAACAAATCTGCCAATGGGATGAAATAATTCCATCTGTTCACAATTGTTCAAATTTTTAATGGTGCAATTTGGTGCATTCTGGCTATAATTATTATCCCTGGCAAAAGCATCAATTTATACATTAAAAGTAAAATAAAACTAAAACTGTAAAATACAGTAAATAATAGTAAAATAAAATATTACAGGACACTGTCTCTTTTCTGACTGCACACTGACAATCTCTCAGATGAATTAGTGTGGTTGCTGAAAGCACAATGTAATCAGATACTGATTACAGATTACATGCTTCTAAATGTAATCAGTAACATTCTGTTAGAATACTCAATATCAGTAACGTAATCTGAGTAATTTAATTACTTATAGAATACCTTTTCAAATGCTGGGGTTTCTGGATTTAATGATAACCAAGTGGTTATAGCTAAAATATAGCTATAATAAAAACTAACTGAAGACATAAGCACCGACTCCATGTTCACCTAATTGACCTTTGTTTATCTTCCTTGTGATTTAAGGTATCGATTTTCGGTTTGCCTACTTTTTTTTTTTTAGGGCTATGGTAACATACCCCACTGTTGCCAAATAAATGTCTGGTAGATGAAAAATTATACCTGCCAAACTTTTTTTTTACCAGCTAAAAAAATCTAATGTCAAGTATATGCACAGCCTTTTTGTGTGATGTATCATACATACATTTAATCTGCATAACAACACATTGTGGTGGTGAATACAAACAGTGGTCATAGCAGACTGTAAGCAAAAAATACATGTATTTTATATTGATAAGAGTATAGGGAAACAATAACAAGAGTAGTATGCGAGTATCAATATATCGATACTGCAGTAGCGATCTGCCCATCACTAGTTGGTAGAGCAGAATTTTCCCCCCGTTAATTTCATTGACTAAATTAACACACAGTAAGTAAAATTGCCTTACCGGTGATGTATTTTACTTATTTTAGAGAAGGAAAGCTGGAACAAGCGTCAATGACCGCGTTACATCCACGATACAAAGCGGAAAAAACTAATAAAAATATATATTATATATACAAAATGGAAAAACGGAACCAATATCTTTTTGACGGAAATCTGTATGTATACAGAACTCTTGCACCCCTGCCCCATGTACACAGGTGCTGCCAATCAGTGAATACACCGTTAAGCATTGGCAGAGAATTCTGGCAATTTTTACTTGGCCGCTCATTCCACAAATGCATGATAATTCCAAGTTGGACATCATTGTAAAGGTAAATAAACAGGCTTTCCAACGATACAAAATACAATGCAACATAGCATTGTAACAACAGAGAAATAATCGACCAAACACAAATTTCCACAAAAAGAAATTGTTCAGTTTATAGTAGTAGTATGTATATGATGTAGTATGTGATATAGAATGTATATGATGCTGTGAAAAGCCCTTTGAGACATGCTTGTATAAAAGGGCTATATAAATAAACATGATCAGTTTTGATTAGTAATTAATCCAAAACAACCACCGCCTTAAATAAACTGTGAACCTGTGGGAAACAATGAGCAGCATCATAAAACAAAACTCTTCTTCAATGTTACTCATTTTAATCGAGGAGTACCTCAAGTTGTTTTGGAGGCTACCACAAATGGAGGAGAAATTCACATTTCTTAGAAGATGCTACTAGGGATCAGAAAGCAGGTTCAGCAGTACAGCTCGGGATTGGTCATCTAATGTGAATGCCTCTGATTCGCCAGTGCACTGACGATCTCAACGGATATGTCTGTGATTGGTTACAATGCTCATTTGCTGTTTAGAGCAGTTTGAAACTATGTTAGGAAAACGTGATTTTGACACAGCAAAATTATTACATTGAATGCCGTAATCGCAATTTGTAACGATGACCGTAACGCCATGGCTGTTATCGTGATTAATATACAATTAATTGTGCAGCCCCACCACATGGAATGAATGACTTTAAACTGGATAGTACTTCTATCAGCCGATCTACTTAATGAAGTACTCAGTACTCGTAGCGGTTCTAAAAAAAATCTATCCGTGCACCTCATCTTGAATTTATCCATTCTTATTGCAAATTTCAGGTCAAATATCTTCTCAATAGGAGCTGAGGCTGCCTGAGTTTATGGAAGATTTATCTACCAGATGAAGATTTGTTACCGGTTGCATTGCGTGAACGCGTGGGTACAGCCTTTCCCCCAGGGCTTGTCTGTGTGCAGGCAGGGGTTCAGAATCATCGCTGGGGTTGCCCTCTGATGCAGGCCTGAAAGGCCGGGTGTCAATAGACAGCTGCCTCCTCGAGTCCCTGTCACACACAGACACGCACACAGGTTAGCAACAGTCTCAGTCTAGCAGTGAATGGTTATTTTTAAACGGGAACATTCTAAGCTAGAGTTCACCTGTCTCTGTCTCTCCGAGAGCCAGCACGAAGCCCTCCACTTCTCCTCTCTCTTTCCCGGTCTCTATTCCTCAGACGCTGCATTAGATCTACACACACACGCACGCATGCACATATCACACACATATTTGAGTATGTTTATCTGAAAATGTTCATTGACATATCTGCTTTTCACCCAAGTGATAGCTGGTTTCAGCATCACAAAAATGCCATTGCATATATCAATGAAATCAAGTTCCATGATATAGTTTCTATGTATCGTCATACTTGAGTTGTAATCGTGATGACACGTACTGCTGGCCTGCATGCCCTTGCTGACGCTCTGAACACAGTCCAGATTGGGAAGCTTATCATTGGAGAGGAGGGCCAGGGCTATGGCCGTGTAGAAGCTGCGCGCCACGCCACTGCCCTCGCCTGGCTCATCTTTGAATGTGACCTTCACCCGGTGTACGGCCATGGGTGTGGTGGTGCAGCGCCGGCCGAAGTGAGTGTTTAGCTGACGCATGGTCTGCTGTATGAGCTGGTCGCGGTCCCGGTCCACCTCCAGGGCCAGGTCGCGGGACTGCAGGTTCCTCAGCTTCTCCATCTCCCGGCGGAACTTGGACTCCTTCACCTCGAAGCCGCCGAGCTCTGTGAGGATCTGGGACACACAACAAGGGAAATAGTCGGGGGGGAAATCTTAATCTTAAACCCTCAGCATCCTCTTTCTACCCTGCTTTACATTCAGTTACACACATTCACACCTGGGAGCTGTCCAGCATAACCACAGCCTTCTACTGTTGATCACTGAGGAGCTCCACTGGAGCAGCTGGGTTTAAGTGCCTTGCTTGGCAGTAGATTTTGAGGGAGGAAAGAGCGTTATTCATTCACTTCCGATTACAAGCCAACTTCTCTAACCTCCTCTCTAACCCACCAGCCCCAAAATCGTATTTAAATATGTATTCATTTATTATATGGGGACATATTCAATTTGGACAATTTTTTTTAATACAGGTGTTATGGGAAGGCAGTGTAGTGACTATAGCTTGTTTTGTTTTTTAACACATATATGATGGATGAGATTGTAGCGTACCGATCCAGGCTCAGCTCCCACATCCTCCATAAAGACACGACCAAAGAGTTCCAGTGACAGACGCCAGCGGCCTAGCAGCATGTCATGTGAAATCACCATTCCCATGAAACTACAGTGGGGTCTAGACAGACAGAGGGCAGAGTTAGGGAGACAACTGTTTCCGAAACTTCCAAAATCATTTTATCAACATGTTACAGAAATGGCAAATATTGGTATACTTATATATCCATTTATTTTTTGTTATTCTACTGCTTGCCTGAATTCTGGACAAATACATATCTATCCTGACTACTTTATCTTAGTAGTAGTTTTTTCTGTCCAACGTTTCCTTGTGGTTCATAACTGGGCTCATTCCAGGCCAAACCCAGATGACGAAATGTCCTTTTATTTACATTTGTTCTAGTTATGGGGGCAATTTATCATCGCCCACCACAGCTAAGCGAGTGTAAAGCAGACTGGTGGTCCGTACCTGAATGACTGCAGAGGAGGTCCATCACTCTCTGTCAGGCCAATCTCAGCAAGCAGGCTGCTCTTCAGCTGGGCAGCGAGGTCATGTGGCGAGGGGCCTGGCTTTGAAGCTTCCAGCTCCTGCTCTGCCAATGATTGGTCCTCAGTGCTTTGCTGGCCAGTCTCCATGCTCATCACATTCTTCAGGTTGGCAGAGTAAGACATCTTAGTGGGCAGTATCTGTATTAGTGGGATTCAGGGCATTTTCTTTAGTAATGTGAACAGGCGTATTTGTCGAGATGACATTTTGATGATGAAAGCATGGAAATGGGCCAGAAACTGACTATGTTCAAATATCCACACGTGCATGACTGCATATGCAAAACAACAACATCCCGACTCTCCAAAGTATGCATTATTTCCTCACATCCTTTTTTCTTCAGTCAACAAAGCACATGGGAGGGTCTAGGTAAGAGTGGGATAAAAACCAGACCCTTTTCCAATGCTCTTTGAGAAGACAGGAGAGGAAATCATGAATCCTGGATAGCTTTTAGATTCCTTAAAAAAATGTCTGTTATTTCATAGGCAGAGTATTAAGCTGTGGTAGTTATCTGTGGATATTAGAATACAGCTGTCTGTGTGTTTGTCCAGTGAAGAGGGGTGGTATACCTGAGAGGAGGAGGGTAGAGAGGAGCCCATGTTTACCTCCAGGCAGTTCCTGTCCATGCTCGCCTCGGCCAGGCCTTTGGTTGCCATGTAAGACGATGAGTACAAACCCTGAGAGGGACGACCAAACAGATCCTCCTTCCTGGCATTAGGCTGCAAGAGAAGGAGCAAAATAAAGTTTAGTGATGCAGAGGCTCTCTGGCAATTGTATATCATGCTGTCAGTTACAGTATGTCAATCTGGTCTACAGAAGACTTAAGTATTAATTAGAACTTTTTGAAATATAATTATATCATTTCAGTGATCAAACTTTCTTCAGTTCACCCACAAGCTTTCAAAACAAATGTTAAAGCCTAGGGTGAAAAATCTCAAGATATCTCAAACACTGAAAACTGACTAGGACACTGACTTAGGTACATAAAGCATCCTTAAAGTTTGGTACAGGTTTGGGTTGTGTAGTTACCTTGTCATGATGTAACTCCAAATATTGGCAAGATATCTTCAATAGTTGATCAGATTTTTTGAAATAAAAATGTCAACTTTTACTATTTGAATTAGGAAGAAGAGCCGGTAGGTAGCTTCCAAGACCGAATCAAATGTTTGTTATTAACACGGCCCTTCGCTAGCAGGGGTTGAGAGACTGTTTACATAGTCAGTATATCTACGGTGAGGGGATGAAGAAAATAGTACCTTTACCAATCATTGTAAACAGATGTTTGTTCACGTTCGTTTGTGAGCTTAAAGTGTGACTTTGAGACCTGTTTCTCCATGCAATGCAAGTCAGTAGGGAGAGAAATAAAAACTATTTTGGATTATCAAGTTTTAATCTACGGAGCAACTATTGAAGATATCTTGCCAATATTTGGAGTTACATCACGGCATGGTTAACTACACACCCCAAACCTCTACCAAACTTTAATGATGAAGAAATGTGAATCCACCCTAAATGGGTGTTTAAGCAGTGGAGTCTGACCTGCAGGAGGTGGGGCTGGTCTGCCAGAGGAATAGCCTCAGCCAAGGGAACCTCAAACGGGTTGGGTGGGATGCATCCCAGAAAGGTCATGGAGTCAGAGCGGCGGAAGAAAGGGTGGTTTTGACCCATTTCTGCAGGAACTGGGTCCTCATCCTTGTCCTGCAGAGTTGAACCTGAGGCAAGACAGAAAAACAGCAACTGTTGGCATAAACATTGTGAAAATTATCAAGTGATAAGAGGGAAAGCAAATAATCAACATGTTATAAAAAAGGGTGTTAACTACATGCATCTGTCTTTGTCTAGTCTGACCTGTACCTTTGTGAGCTGCAATTCTCTTTGTATTGTTTGTCTATTTGCCCTTCTTCTGTGGCTGCCTCCAGATGCCTCAACACCTAATGGTTCTTGAATATCATCATACACAAATTAACTTAAACCTCAACATCACTAGCAAAGCATCAGGGGAACAAACTCTTGACTCCGACTAGAATGTAAAAAAAAAAAAATCATTATCTGACTTACTCTGATTGGTGTCCTCGTCATTTTCATGTTCAGAATCCTCATTGTCCAAACCCAGTTCCAAAATCTCACGATTCCTACAAATATAAGTTTAAGTGGATTACAAAGACTATGTTTACAACATGGACACCATATGGGGTAAATTTGATGGTCCTTGGTTCTGATCAGTCAGTCATAAGAGTGTCTCAAGCAATGGCTAACCAAATGCCCTAGCAACCATCCAACTCACTAAATGTATCATAACAGCAGTAATATTCACTCATTAGTTACCGTTTTAGAATTTATACAGATATATTTGCTTAGCTAGCCAATGAAATTGCGTTGCTCGCTAGCAAGGTATGGAAACCTCACAGAATAATGGAGACACCTCAGTAAATTAAGTGTAATGTAATTGTAATTTAAGACACAAAGTTACTGAAAATAGCAAGAATTGCACACAAATGCAATGCGGATCATTCAAATTCAGTTGTCTAGTGTCACCGTTTTCATCCCACAGACAACTCCAAGGAATGCAGAGTTATCACCCCTTTCCTTGTTTTTCCATTCACCTCTTCCTATCCATCTGTGGGGTGTCCAGCGTGGTCTGCTGGTTCATGGCCTTGATCCAGTAAATAAGAGCCTGGAAGACGTAGGCCACATGTTTCAGTGAGCACACGTCCAGCACAGGAAGCACATCTGAGTGCTCATCATTGTGGGAGCGCATCAGCGACAGGGCATAGTTGAGGAAGTCGCCTCGTGCCGACATCATGCCCTGGCGAGCCGTCAGTAGGGTGGCCGCTCTCCTGAAACACATGCAAAACAAGTGAGACCATCTCTTATGTCACCACTGGTTTGCAGGAATATGGAGCTAGATATTAGAAAGAGTGGAGCACAACCATTTTATACAATCACACATGTAGATTCTGTAAAAGGGACTGTATAAGGTGTCAAGGTGTTTTTCCTTTTGTCGTTTCAGGTCTTCATGCCAGATTATTGTGGATAGTCTACTTTAATTTATGTCAAAGTTCTACAGTTGCTCTTCAAAGACTAATGCTGCATTCACAATGTGGTGGTATGCCGTCAATGGCAAGCCAGACGTTCATTGTTTTCAATAGGAGAGCTCCGCAAACACCTGCAGAGGAAAGCTGGTGACAAAAGTTGAATCTTGCCAACTTTTTCCTTCCACCGTGGTGCAGACAAACCGGATGTTGTCTAACAAAATTCTACCGTCATGCACGCGTCCACCTGCTCGTCTAGTCTCCTCTTTCAATGAAGAGTGGTGAATCAGGGCTCAAAATTAACTTTTTCACTTGGTAACTCCAAAAGTTAGGAGCACCAGCCAAAAATTAGGAGCACCAACATATGTAAAAACTATTTTTTTATCAAAAACAACATAATAGTACGGCTTACAAGTACCGTATTTTGCGCACTATAGGGCGCACTGGATTATAGGGCGCACTGTCAATAAATTGTCTATTTTCTATCTTTTTTCATATATAAGGCGCACCGGACTATAAGGCGCATTAAGCGACACAAAACAGTCAGATAAGTCAGTCAAACTTTATTAAACGTGTTCACAATAACACAACATTGTTCAAACGTGCAAAGAGCGTATTCACAGTAACAGTGTTCAGTTGTAACACGTAAAAAACACGTTAAAAAAACTGATACGTACGCCATTGTTCAGTTGTAACATGCCTTCAAAATAAGACAGATACGCCACAAAAACTAATATCAAGTGCATGAAAATGTTAACTACCGCACAATAGAACGTTCGCATATTCAGAATAACAACATTGTGCCAACGTAACACGTAAAAAAAACAGTCTGATACGTTAGGTATTCACAATAAGTCGCCATTGTTCAGTTGTAACATGCCTTCAAAATAAGACAGATACGCCACAAAAACTAATATCAAGTGCATGAAAATGCCAAATGAAAAAATACAACACAATACACTCACTTTCTGTTCATTCATCGTCCACAAAACCCTCAAATTCTTCCTCTTCAGTGTCCGACACAAACATAAACGGATCCCTCTCGTCATTATCCTGGAAGCGCAGGTCGGTCTTGAAGTTCTGAGCGATTTCTCTGACCAGGCGCTGGAAGGGCAGCTTGCGGATCAGCAGCTCGGTAGACTTCTGGTAACGACGGATCTCCCTCGGTGAGGCTTCTTCACGCCGCCGGGGCGAGCTGCTTCCTGGGGGCTGTTCCTCC
>OMOT01087477.1:0-10321 GCA_900312575.1 Acanthochaenus luetkenii | reverse complement strand
CTATAATAAATTCCCTCTTGAAATGAGAAAGCTGCGACAAACTATTACAGCTTAGGCTTCAGTTTCAAACTTAAACTACATAAGTGCAGTAACTACCCAAGCCTGTTGATTTAAATTGAAGAATATAAGCATATTTACATGATAAGGGGGGAGTCGTGTGTCGGTTTACAGTGAGTCCAGCTGCTGAAAATACACGTTCCGGTGGGGCCGACATCCCAGGCAGCAGAAGTAGCTTCGCGCTAACTTTGCCAGCCTCGGGAATCTTCCTCCGTGGACTTTCCTCCAATCTGTGGGACTGACATTTAGCGGTGGTGGAATGTCCTTCAGAAAGTTCTCAATTTTTGTTTCCATGTCGTTGGTGCGGGTGAAGTAAGTTAGTGGTCGCCCAGTAGTAGCATCATTAGCATTAGCATCGTGTCTCATAGGCTGAGGCCTTGCTTCCTGGACTGCAGCACTGCCTGTGACCCCCGACCCCCCTGTTGTCGGTCACATGATTTGCGTCGACTTCTTCTGTTTACTCATTGCAGTGCTCTTGTGTTTAACTTAATGATTGCATTTCACCAACAGCTCCGGTTCACACAATTAATATGAGACCTCAAATAGTTCAATTTGATCGTTACGCTTGAAATGTTCATCGACCAAATTATTAATGGTTGTTAATCGATCAACGACTAATCGTTAACACCCTTAATCCAGAGTAAAAACCAAACATCCCAAGTTGATAAATTAGCTTAGGAAGGCATGTATCAGGGTCCTCTAGATAACAGATCATGTCATCAGCGAAGAGCCCAATTACGTGCTCTTCATTCCCTATCTTTATTCCTTTAAGGTCTTTATTCTACCTAATTGCTTGGGCCAGGGGCGCTATAAAAATTGCAAATGGGGTCGGGGAAAGACAACAACCCGGCCTAGTAGACCGTTCTAATATTATGCTATCAGACAGACTACCGTTTATTTGTATCCTTGCAGTTGGATTCTGATAACGTGTTTTAATACATTGGATGGCCTTGTCATTTAATCCACATTTCTCAAGTACCTGATACAGAAATGACCAGGTTACACTGTCAAATGCCTTTTCTGCATCAAGACTTATTAAGGCTGCACTAATTTGTTTGTATTTAATATGTTCAATGATATGAAGAGTCCTTCTTATATTATCTTGGGGTTGGCATCCCTTAATTAAACCTGTCTTATCTTCATCTATAATGTAATGGGGGCGACAGTAGCTCAGGAGGTAGAGTTCCCGCCCCGCAACCGCAAGGTCGGCGGTTCGAGTCCAGCTCCTCCCGGGGGTAAATCTGTCGTAGTGTCCTTGAGCAAGACACCTAACCCCAAAATTGCTCCCCGGGTGCCGTAATGGCAGCCCTCCTCTCCGGCCCCCCCAGCATGTGTGTGTTGTGCAATTACTTGTGTGTTTCCGGGGGGGATCCGTGATGGGTTAAATGCAGAGAATAATTTCACTAGGTGTGTGCGTTGCTCTGTGCATGTGTGTGACAATAAAGGATAAATTATTATTATTATGTAATTCATAAAGAGTTCATACCTCTTTGCAATGGTCGAAGTGTATAATTTATAATTTATGTTCAATATTGAAATAGGTCTATAACCTGAACAAGTTTCATGACAAAAAAAGAAGACATTTCTTAACTTTTTCTTAACTGCATTCCAGAATGAGGTCTAATGGTCTTATGGTCTAATGGTCTGAGTTCAATATTCATCAGGGTGAAGCCAAATTACAATACTAAGGGGCTCATTTATAAAGTTCTATGGTAACAGAATAGTGGCACACAAAATCTGCTAACCAATAATTTTGCTTAATTCATCAATTTAGCACAGCTGTGGATACTGTGAAGGAGCCACATTATCACTGTGTTGTTCTCAGCTGTAGCTTGTGTGAATCAAAACCAACATGTTATTTAAGCTTTACATATTTAACCTGTTCCTACCTTGGGTGCTGGGAGGGTAGGCTCGCCTGAACAGACATACCCAAATAAAACAAGAATAACTCCACAGCTATCAGGTCTATATGCATGATATCTTGACCTCTATGGATAGAATATATTCCCAGTGTCAGTAACCTTCAGACTGTTACTATGCCAGAGTAAACTTAGATAAACCAAAGGGGAAATGTTTAATTTGTACCCTCGCCTAAAATGTCTTCTATATTAAACAGTGGATAACACCATGGTAACAATGTTCCCATGTACAGAGATGCCACTGAATCCATTCAGCAACTCCTTGACAACAACTGTACCAAAGTACATAGAAATTCAACAACGCACATAGATTCTACAAAGGTTTTAGTGATGATAGGACTAGGCGGACTCTCCATTTTGGTCACTTGGATACCCAAAGTACCCAAAGTGTGCCAAATGTTTTTTTTTTACTTCTTGGAAGGGAATATGGCTGCAAAATACTACTAATTTCCACTCCATGAGGACACTACATGTGTACACAATGTGCACATTTACCCAGTGCAACATCATATTCCACCAATAAATTCAGTAAAAAACAACTATATTGTAACGAGTTGTTTTTATAACAAAACTATGCCTCAGCTGGAGACTGTGTGCTGGCTGGCTGAGTGGTGGGGGACTGGGTGATCACAGTGCTGCTGGAGACTGATGGCCCTGGTGCCTCATCCTCTGACTTGTCTTCTTGGCTATGGAACTGGAAATGAATACAAACAATGTGAGGATCCGTTCACTGACTTTTTGCGTGTAGACTACGCCATGTAAGCAAAGTTTTTAGGCTGCATCATGAAAGTAATATAACCACTAGCATGAAATAAAAAGTAAAATATCACGTTTCATAATGAAATGCAGATAAAACGTACTCAGAATTTCAAACGACACGAATGCGTCAGCTAGCTTTGCCCTTTACATGAACAGCTGATCGGGGGGAGGGAGTCCGGTCAACGTAAACAACCGGCATTGTTTTCTCTTTACCATCACTAGTATCGGTGAAACTAACAAACGAGTACTGCAAAGTGCAAAAGAAAGATGATTACTTACACAAACTGGATCCATATTCATCTGCCTGCAGGGCTGCCTGTCAGACATGGTGATGACGAGTAACACCGGCGCACCCCAAGGAACCGTATTGTCACCATTCCTATTCACCCTTTACACCTCGGACTTCCGATTCAACACCGAAACGAGCCACCTACAGAAGTTCTCTGATGACTCCTCCATTGTCAGCTGCATTACGGGGACAATGAGGAGGTAGAGATGGTGCACTCATACAGGTTCCTAGGAGTGCAGATCAATAATAAACTGGACTGGTCGGACAACACTGAGGCCCTCTACAGGAAAGGACAGAGCAGGCTGTTCTGCCTGAGGAGGTTCAGGTCCTTCAATGTGTGTAACAGGCTGCTGCAGATGTTCTTACCAGTCTGTAGTATCCAGTGCACTTTTCTTTGCTGTGGCGTGCTTGGGAGGCGGCATCAAGGCAGGGGATGCCAACAGGCTGAACAAGGTGGTGAAGAAGGCCAGCTCTGTTGTAGGAGTCAAACTGGACAGTCTGGAGGTAGTGGCAGAGAGGAGGATGAGGGGAAAGACCAATGCCATCCTGGAGAAGCCCTCTCATCCTTTCCATGATGAGCTGAGGCTGATGAGTAGCACCTTCAGCCACAGGCTCATCCTACCACGATGTGTTAGGCATTCCTTTGTGCCGGCAGCCATCGGACTGTTCAACACGACCAGCTACCCCTGCGCCAGTCAGCTGTGAACACCAACAACAAAAACACTGGAGGTTTCATTTGTTTATGGTAATTTCACAATTAGTTTGACAATGATATATTGATGACTAAAAAGGATTAATGTAGCACCTTTAAATGACTAGGTTCTCTACCATACTTAGCTAAATTAAAAGACTCAATACGTTTAAGAAAATCAGTCATGAAAACATTGGACAAATATGACGTCATGTTCGGATTCAACATGCAAGTAAATGCTAATCAATTGCAACAACATCTTGAGGCTGTTCAAGTTATAACCAGGTGGAAGGATGTGTGGGGATGGGCTGAGTGGACTGGCCTTCATGTAGGATTGGTAGACTGAACTGGTTCGACAGATGGAGCACTGGAGGGTTAGACACAGGAAGGGGTGGAATGGTGTTCTCCCAATGCCAGGGGGTGGACATAGTGGGGAAAGGGGGGAGGTGAACACTAGTGGGATATTGGAGTTGTTTGGATGGTAATGGTGGTTGAAGGTGCTTCCTGGGCTGCTAGACTGTTGGCAAGACTGGAGTCCTTGTTTTTTGCATTCTGTTTAGGGAGTGATTTAACTTCATGATCAATTATTTTGCCCTGCTGCTCTTGGATCATAAAACATTTAGTGCATTTAAAAACAGTGTCAATAAAATCCTCTTCAGGACAGAGACACATAAAAACATGTTTTAGAGTTCACATTTCATCACCTTCTCATTCCCCGGACCAGCAAGACAGCTCATTTCAATTTGAATGTGTGTAAAACACAAGGATCCCAGAGCTTCTTGGAATCCATTTCCACCACGTGGGTACTTGGCTCTAGTCAGGTGACGAGTCTCATGAGGGCCACATGATGCTATGAGACCCCTCACCCCTCTGATTTGGCCTGTGGATTTTACTCTCTAGCAAAGCTGCAATGCTAGAATTCCATCTAACATTTAATTAGAAAATTGATAGTAAATTCCAACTTTAATCCTAAACGTAATTTCACTGGAGACCTTATAACTAATCTCAACCTTAAAGGCCAGCATTTCAGCTCTGACATATTTGATTGTTGTGCCTTAGAATGGATCAGTGTTTAATAGTTAACATTCAGTAATGACTCCCACACCATGGCCAGAGGCAAGACTACTGTTACTCCTCCTAATCTGTGATGTCACACAACACATACCCAATACTGTTCTTGAAACAAGTGAAAAATGATTACAGTGGGATAATTCTACTTGTTTCCAATGCAGTTGCAGGAACCTTTCAGAAAGTGTCAATATATTGAAACAAGGTAGGGTTGGGCCGGTTTCCGGTTTTACCTCTGTCATCCGGTCTGCGATCTGACACCGGTTTCATTTTATACTCACCGACTATACCGGCATATTATTATTAAGAGATAATACGGCTTTTTTATTTATTTATAAGAAAATACCTGAATGGATTAAATTATATTGCGCTACTATGCAACGTGATAAATATAATAGTTTCGTTCATAAACTGAGCACTAGTTGCATCTGTGCGCTACATGAGCAGAGGCTTTAAATAGCATTTTATATTCTGATTGCACTAAGTGTCAGTATTGAGACAAATGTATGCCTATTTAATTCGTTTTACTATTTCTTTGTTTTGTATTTGACGTTTACATAAATGTTTACAATTAGCTCTTTCTAAAACTGTTCATAGCCGACACATTTGCACTAGGCTGGAGCCTTATTTTATTTATTTTGATGTCAAGCATGTTTTGGAAGGAACTGATTAACCAAGACCGAGTGTACTTCAGTTTTAGACTAAGCTTTTGATGCCTATGCATATTGATTATAATCAGTTCGTTTTAGTAGCCATGTTGTTTTTAAACTTTGAGTATTGCTGTTGATTTTAACATTGGAAACTTGATTAAATGATTGTTGTGTTGAGGAAATTGTTGCAACAAGTTGATTTGCACTGGAGAAAAGGGAAAGAAAGAAAGAAAGAAAGTGTGGCATACTCAGGGGTGGGAGGAGTGTCCACGTGACCGGAAATAACAGAACGGCTGTCCACACACAGAATGACTGAACACAGCGTTTTATTTACTGTTTCGGGGAGAAAGTGGGTTAGTCTCTTATGGGCAATGTCACTTAAGGGGTAGTCGTTGTCCAGTCTAGGGGTCGGTACACAGTTCAGGCTTTCGTACAATCCGGGAGTCAAGGCAGGAGAAGGGTTCTCAGACAGGTGGGGGTCGATACCAAAGAGGGTTCTCAGACAGGCAGGGATATAGCACACAGCAGGGTCCCCAGTCCAGTCGGTCATCTCTCATCCTCCTACTTCCCCATGGGTCACACACTTTCCTCTGCGCTATCTTCCCTTTTAAACCCTGCCGCCCCGTGCCCTGATTGGCCCTGTCTGCTCTCCCTAATCGCCTCAGCTGTACCTTATCTGGTGCTGATTGGGGCGGACATCTGTATCTGGGCCCTAGCGCCCCTGCAAGAAATGGCACATACCACCCCTCCTTCACCTTTCCCCTCCTAAACTGCCACAAAAGAAAGAGAGAAAGAAAGAAAGAGACAGGCATCAATTGTGGTATTGATTAGAGAGAGAGTGTTTGGGTGGTTTGGAGAGAGTGATACATTGAAATACCAATACAATAGTCAATGTTTTGGAGAGACAATAACCTATTGGTGACAAAAGCGAAGGAATTCTACCTCATGTAACCAAATTCTTAATAACGGGAACATTTTTATTTTATCGATATAAAGTGAAACTAAAGTAAATAACACATTTATGTGTGAAAATACACATGTTATGTAAATGTTGAAATTCGTTTAGCCCACAAAATACAACTTTGACAGAGTGGGGATGACGGAGAAGTTGAAA
Organism: Acanthochaenus luetkenii; assembly: GCA_900312575.1. Classification (NCBI taxonomy): domain Eukaryota; kingdom Metazoa; phylum Chordata; class Actinopteri; order Beryciformes; family Stephanoberycidae; genus Acanthochaenus; species Acanthochaenus luetkenii. The sequence continues at coordinate 3,774 of OMOT01087477.1, read as the reverse complement.
ATATTCAATGCATCCAACCCTCTGTTGCGCACTCCTGCTGTATCATAACCTAATGTTGCGGAAAGATGTGAACGAGGCATAGCAAGTGAGTCCAGAACCAATGTTCCCTCTGAGCTGATGGTAACCTACGTCTAAAAATGTATCACACTGACCAAACAATTATGTTGTGTCAGTCCCCAGAAATGTAATGGATATTTAGTGGGTTTGGAAGTTTTTATGGGACTTTACCATAGATTAAGGTTTAGTAAAGAAAGAAAGAAAGAAAGAAAGAAAGAGAAAGAAAGAAAAAAGACTAAGAATGGAGAGATGTAAGGGAGAGAGAGAGAGGGATGGTTAATCTGCCAAGGAGATAATGAAGATCAAACTGACCATATAGTATTTTATCCACTCTCTGTGTGTGTTTGTCTTCCTAGGTGACATGGAAGGGCAGCAGGATTCATGGGGACATGTGACAATGTAACACCATGAATAGGACAGAGAGCAATGGAACAGAACAGAGCAGACCAGAACAGAGAGCAATGGAACATAGAACGTAACAGAGCAGAACAGAACAAGAATGCAATGCAACATAACATAAGATAACATGTAGTAATGTAACAGTAGAGCACAGAATGTAATGGAACTCAATGGAGGTGTCATGATGTAACTTAACACATCATACCTAGAACAAAACATGATGCAACATAATGTATCATGACCGCACAGAACAGAATATTACAGAACATTATCTAACATGTAAGGGTCCCCTCCCCCCGCGTCCAAAAATACAATAAAATGTATTAATTAAATAATATATATAATATATATATATTCCTTCTAACTATGAATGCTACTTGTTCCTATTGAAGGCATAGCTGATGAAGACTGTGATATAGGGTTGGTTTGACAAAATGTACTTATTGTAAGTCGCTTTGGACAAAAGCGTTTGCTAAATGCAGTAATGTAATGTAATGTAATGTAATGTTATGTAACGGAACAGAATAGACTAGAACAGACCAGACCAGGCCAGACCATGCCAGACAACACCAGTTCAGAACAGAACAGAACAAAACAGACTAGAACAGAACAAACCAGACATGAACGGAGCAGAATAGAACAGAGTAATGGAACAGAATGTTGCATAACGTAACATAACACAACAGAACAGAATGTAATGTAATGTAACTTCACACAATGTGACAGAATACAAGATGTCAGCAGATCAATTCGGGACAGGATTTGGTGCGATGATGGCTTTATGGACGGGCTGAAGAGCGTTGTAAAAATAAGAACAGTATTTCAACAGTATTTTAGAATTTTGATTTCAATGGGGTGAGTGACCGCCTGTTGGTCAAATACCAAGGAGCACTATAACAAACACGATGGGGCTGCTCCTCTCACTGTGAGATTCCTCAATCACTCAATTTTTCAACATTTCCCTCACCTCTCGACGAACGGCCTCCTTCCTGGCCTCGGGGATCCAGTATGGTCTTCTCATTACATTTTTCCCGGGCTCCGTGACTATGTGGTGTGTGACACACTCGTGGGAAAACCGAGTGTCCACCGGGCCGTAGATGACAGAGACAAATGTCCACAACAGGGTTTACGATCAAACAGCAGCTTTATTTACCCTTCCACGGTACAAACAGGGTTAGGCACAGAGTCCAGGGTTAAACCATAAGCATAGTCTAGGGTCAAGGCATGAGAATAGTCCAGGGTTAAGGCATGAGAATGGTCGGGTCGTAATCCGGGATTAAGCAGGAGAAGGGTAGTCTGACCGAAAACGTTCATTAACCGGGAGGGTTCAAGAACCGTCCGTAATCCCCACGCTCTTGACTCTCTCCCTATCTCTCTCTCACTCACTCTCCTCGGCACCCTACCTCACTCTACCTCCCATACTACACCGTGTTGTGGGACACACACTTCTTCTCTCTAAGTCTCACACACACACCTTATGCTTCTTCCTCCTTTTAAAGGGGTCCGCTCTCTCCCCTGATTGGCCCTGCCCTTCCCCTTTAACCATCCTCAGCTGTCTCCCATCTAGCTGAGTAAGGGGAGGGCTGTCCCTGGGCTCTAGCGCCCCTAGAGGAACATGCCCGCTCTGCCCCTCTTTCCACCTTCCTCTCCTAAACTCTCTCCGTCTGCCACAGGTGGTAGATGAGGTCTGTGTGGACTGCCTCTGTGTAGAATACGTTTCGGCGGTGATCCACCTGCTCTCTCATGTCCTGTTGTCTCTGGGACAGCAGCTCCCCCATTGGAACCAACACTGGCTCTGTTTCTGCGGGGCCCTGGTAGGAAGAGACAGACCACAACCCTTGATACCCATTTAAAAAAAAGGTTAATGTAATATACCTTCTCTGGCGATCATCGGCCGGGTTGTCGAATGCGGTAGTTTACTTCGCCCACCTTCTCGATGACCTCGTAGGGAACATGCCACTTCGCCAATAACTTGCACTCTGAGGTGGGGATGAGGACTAGCACCTGGTCCCCTGGAGCGAACTCTCTGGGCTGGGCCTGCCGATGATAGACTCCTGTGCAGCTTGGATGGTCGCCATGTGCTCTCTCACAATTGGCCACAGGAGGGACATGTGGGTTTGGAGCTATTCTACGTGTTCCACCACGGTTCTGAGAGGGGAGGGTTGTTGTTCCCAGGCCTCCATGGCCAGGTCCACCAGCCCTCAGGTTCGAACGGCGAGAACCCGGTGGAGGCCTGGGGCACCTCCCGGATAGCGACCAGGAAGTACGGTAATGGCTGATCCCAGTTTTTCTCCTCCGCCTCTATTACTTTTTTTAACATCTGCTTTAATGTTTGGTTAAACCGTTCAACCAAACCGTCTGTCTGTGGATGGTAAACTGACGTCCTAATGGGCGTAATGTTCATCATCTTGTATAGGTCCCGTAAGATGTGGGACATAAAGGAGGTTCCTTGGTCGGTTAGGATCTCCTCGAGGACTCCCACTCGTGAACATATCACTAGTTCTCTGGCGATCCCCTTGGTGGCCATGGTGCGCAGCGGGATCGCCTCTGGATATTGGGTGGCGTAGTCCACTATGACCAGTATGTAGCGGTGTCCCCAGGCACTCTTCGGCAGCGGGCCCACCAGGTCCATCCCAATCCTGCTGAAAGGGACAGACTAACTAACAAACATGTACTGCAAAGTTGTTCTAAGTGCAAAAGAAAGATGATTACTTACTCAAACTGCATCCATATTCATCAAAAAAGAAGTGAGTCTTATTATCTTATACTCATTGGTACTGTCTGTAGAATCCTCAACTTCAGCATCACTTCTATTGTGAATCTCTTCTAAAATGGTGAACTTTGTTTTCTGCTGTTTCTTCGACATTGTAAATGTGAAAAAACACCCAAAGCAACACAAAAGTTGAAAACCTCTGTGCGTAATGTGTAAAATCCCAAAGCACAGTGAGTTGCATCTCTTTACGCAGGGGTATATCAGGGACGTGCGGTCAGGGGAGGCAGGTGAGGCAGAGCCTCCGTAGGCTCCGTAGTCGCGTGGTAGCGCGTTGGTCTTACAATCTTTAGGAGTTTTGAAGCGTGACATCGAACCCAAGTTTTTGCTTCTTAAGACTTTATGTTTTTTTCTTATCTTTACGTACCTTTAATACGTACCTTACGTGTGTGTGTGTGAAGAATGCTGATGAGATGAGATGAGATGAGATGAGAGAGAGAGAGAGAGAGAGAGAGAGAGAGAGAGAGAGAGAGAGAGGGAGGAAGAGAGAGGAAGAGAGAGGGAGGGGAGAGAGCGAGAGAGAGAGAGAGAGAGAGAGAGAGCCCGCG
>OMOT01087464.1:0-16095 GCA_900312575.1 Acanthochaenus luetkenii | reverse complement strand
AAATAAAATAGAGCTCTTTTGTTTTAGAAAAATAGAAAAATAAAATAAATTGTCTTTGGAAATAAATAGAGAGTCAAATCTACCCGGGTAGTAAAACAAAAACACCTCTGAATGTTCCTTATCTGGAATCCAGTATTCGAAATCCTGATGCGAATCAGTTCAGTCACTCCGCAGGATGGAAACCGACACAGCTGGCCACACTGCGTCCAAACGCTCCTTCTGTGGAATGTCGCTCACTGGGACAGGCTCGCCATCGAAGTCGACATGGTACCAAACTAAATCCAGAATCAAAAACCAATCGGAGGTCTCGGCAGGAAAAACACGGTAAAACCAGCAGGAAACCAGTAGGAAACCGGCCTCCCACGATGCAGTACTTGCGTTACTAATAAAGCATTACATTACATTACATGTAGTGCTTTATTTGTATAAAGCACTATCTTATCAACAACTCCTGATAGGAATTGACCAAATATCTTGCTTTATTTCTGTCTATTTTCACCAAATGAGCTGGAGCTCTTATATGCAACCTCAAGCAAGACCATCTCTTGACTGTCGTAACAATAGCGCAACGTCCTCTGCTGGCACCATGTAACCCGACACCCAATTTAGTTAACCCCTTAAGTGACTGCATATTCTATATGGGTTACAACAGCATAGACTAACTATGGATCAACCCATATTGGTTTGTCTAAATATATCATTGTCAAATTGTTGTCAAAAAAAGAATCACCAGCATAGTCCCTGTGATGTACTTTCTAAAGGCATTTGTATGATTAAGGGTGTTTTCACACGTTTGTTTGGAGCTGTTGTTTTGAAACCTGGAGCGAGCTGGGCCACCAAACTTCCCTTTCCCTGGCCACTTTAACCAGCTCTGACTGGAGGATCCCAAGGCATTCCCAGGCTAGCGTGGAGATATAATCCCTCCACCTAGTCCTCGGTCTGCCCCGTGGTCTCCTCCCAGCTGGACGTGCCTGGAAAACCTCCCTAGGGAGGCGACCAGGTTGCATCCGTACAAGATGCCCGAACCCCTCAACTGGCTCCTTTCGACACATAGGAGCAGCGGCTCTACTCAGAGTCCCTCACGGATGACTAAGCTTCTCACCGTGTCCCTAAGGGAGATGCCAGCCACCCTCCTGAGAAAACTCATCTCGGCCGCTTGCATCCGCGATCTCGTTCTTTCGGTCATGACTCTTCATGGCCATAGGTGAGAGTAGGAACTGTTTTCGTCACAACGGTGCGGTAAAGAGAGCGCAATACCGCTCCCGCTGCTCCGATTCTCCGGCCCATCTCACGCTCCATTGTCCCCTCACTCGCGAACAAGACCCCGAGATACTTGAACTCCTTCACTTGGGGTAAGGACTCATTCCCTACTCAGAGTAGGCAATCCACCGGTTTCCTGCTTTCCTTATTTACTAAATGTTCTGCTAAAGTATTGTTCTAAACAGCCTGCGAACTGTGATATAACTCAAATTACAGAGATGTCTATCTGGACGGTACTATGAAATTATAAGTACACCCGTGAGTTTTGGGAAAGTCGCTGACATGGCCATTCTGCACGGTATTAAAATGACTGAACAGCGTTGCAATGCATTTTATTACCTGACCTCCCCTAGATAAACTAATCCTATCTGAATGGGGCTTTTGGAAGATAAAATGTTGGGTGAATATGTCTGTACGTCCATCACAGCGCGTCTTCTCCGAAGAAGGTGTTGTGAGGCAGCACTTCTAATCAGATGCATCAAGACATTATGTTCGAGTTGTAGCCTTGCTCGTTCAAACAGAATATTTTGTTCATGGACTGAACACTGGTATATCAAACAGAGAATTCAAAGTAAATCAATTATCCCCCCTTGCGGTCCATTTTCAATACTTTTTTGTGATGTATTTGCAAGGGAAGAAAAATCAGTGGGAAGACCATCTAAATTCCTGGAAAAATCGGACCAATGAAAGAACAGTTTGCTTACATGTGGTGTTTGATTACAAGTTTTGGTCCGCTAGTAAATGTTGCCGTATAAACACAAACCAAACCAAGGGTGTGAAAACGCCCTTACCCTCCCTGCATCAAATAAATAAATGGTCTATTTTCAGTATCAAGCCTAAGAACTCCTAAATTGGAAACTGATCATTGGAGCTTTGGTTTGTTAAGCATATAGTCACCTTTTGTTGGCATTGGAGTATGTCATCTCTAGGGTCGGGCTAATATTGGACTTTTAATAAATATTATACATCAGCCAGTCAGTGTCTTCCACCTCTGATATTATAGCGGTTCCTCCCTACCCACAGCTACATAAAAAGTATGTAAAACGTGCAATTACATGTTATTTTCCTTACATGTTTTATTCCATTCGTTTAACTGTTCAGTATGTTTTTTGTAAATTATTACTTCATTTTAAGGCAGTAACATATCCCAGAGTTTCCCTACCATTGAACATGTGTGGTGAGTCACCCTGCCTGAAGGAGCTGCTAACCATAAAGTTACCTACGTTTCATTAGTTTGGGTTTCAATGGAGAGCATGATAGTATAAATACTGTTTCAGAGGCTTTTCCACCCTTACAAGAATACAATTCTGGGGGAAACACTGAATACCTGTCATGTTTGTCCTACTTAGTCATCACAGCTAACCTCAGCAATGTAACTAATGCAAAAAGTCTACACATAAGGCCTGATCTACTAATATCCCAAATACAGGGTACTAATTTGCACGTGTATTCTAAAAGATTGCGCGTTTGGTTGATAGGCGTTTTGCAGGTGATTTACTAAGGATTATGCGTACATGACAACAGGTGCAAACATGGTGGAGACAGCGGTATTTAAATGAGGGTTTTGCATGTTTAATGGTTTGTAACATGGAGAGTTCAGACGGGCAACAGAACCGCAAGCGCAAAATCTAATTTGAGCCTATAGAATTAGAATTAGATGGTTAGAATAGGCTACAATAAATGTTAGAGCTGTAATAGATTGTGTTGTGACTGCAGTAATGTGTTTTTCAGAATGATTTTGTGGGGCTTAACACAATTTGAAATGATTGAGACTGAGTATTTTGTTGGGTAATAATATGTTTAGAATTTTGAAAGTTATTTAATTGTTATTTTTTTCAATAAACGTTGATCTATTTACACATGCAGGGAGTTTGCACCTTTTCTTGAAACATATTAAATAAAGACGCAATCTCTGTCAACTCAATTGCGTTGAGGTTTGATCGATTATTTAGCACATTTGAAAGACGCAGTCCTCAGTGCGCTGTTAGTCAATCCGTTTGTACATTTATTTGCGCGTGCTATGAGTTTGCACACATTTTTACACACGCAAACCTTTAGTAGATCCAGCCCATAGTATCTTAAAGCACAACATTAGTAGAGTATATTCAGAGCAATACTATGATATATATGTCCTAATAATATGTATGTCCTACTCTTCAGGGGAGACATATCCCTTTTGCACTGGTACTGGTGTTTACTGCCATTTGCTGTAGATATAAAAACAGGCAGTGGTGTACTGTGGATTTATTGCCGGTCCATTTAATCCCAGCCTTTTATTACTATCGATCAAAGCAGAGAGAGAACCTCACTATTGATCATGATGGCCCATTTGGGAAAAGCCCACAAAACTAAAAAGGTCACCTCTCTTGAATTCAGGGGAGCTCTCATTCAGCTGCCAACGGTTACCACAGACAGGCAGACAAATTAATTGGACAACTGAGAAGATGTGTGGTGTCCATTTCTTGGTCCTGGCAGGAAATTGAAAGTGAACCAGACTGCCATTGGATTAGGAATCAGTTTCAATTTTGGATAATGGTTTCACTGTGGGAGATTTGGGGATTAATTCAGTATAGAAAATCAGATGTTAGCTGTCTTGAAGATATCAGGGAATCCAAAACAAATCCAAATCAAGATTTTAGTCTTTCCTTTCAATTTATGTGACATTTGACATATTTTGACACATAAACAGCCTTCCATGTGGTTAGAATAGAGCCTTAGATCATTCATCAGGTTAGATTGCACAGTGAGACTCCCACCACAGCACCACACACTACTAGTGTATTTTCACTCTTCACTCTGCCTAATAAAAAATAAGAATTCCCTAAATATATATGCTATGTGTTGTGGATAATAAATGTACACAGGCTATGTTGTTGGTTGATTGGGGTCATGGCAGTAGGCAGCACTGTGTAGTGGATATTGATGGAAGTTAATTATTCTGTTCGGCTGTTGATATAAAAAAATTATTTGATATGACATGTGATTTGCTGAGATTCTTTTATTTTCTACTGCATTTTCTGAAACTATAATTGATATTTGTTTCTATTGGTGGTTGTTTGCCTCATGATGATCCCAGACGCGGTCATAGTTTACCCTCCGTTTTTATTTACCACATATCACTGGTTACAATCTCTCTCACTCGCTCGCTCACTCATTCATCCGCTCACTCACTCACACACACACAAATACAGCAAAGGGGCAGAGAGAAAAAGCATCCCTTATAGCAGACCCCCTCAATCCATCTCTCCTTTTCTGTAATGGCATCTTTCTCTCAATACACCCTCCATCCCCCTTTCCCTGCTATTCTGCCCCTTCTTGCTATTCCACCCTTTATCTAGATTTCACTGCCTTGCTCCCATGTTCACTTCCTTTCTTCCCCCTCTTTCTTTTCTCCATCACCCACTGTCTTCCTCCATTCTGTCAATCAGCCGTGCGTCCTGCCATTCCTCCTCCATCCTTCCTCACTCCCCCTCTCCTCTCTATGGTTGGATGGCGTTGGCCAGAGCTGCTGCAGGTATTCTGTCCTTGAAATTAAGCTCTTGTTTTTCAGTCTCTCTCTCTCTCTCTTTCTCCGTTCATCGTTCTCTAGCACACACACATGCTGTACTTTGTCATAGCATAATTGTCAGGACCTTCCATTTACCATACTCCTTCCTTAACCTATAACCTTAAATTATACATTTGGCGATTTAGGACCTATTTATAATTTGTCTCTTACATACCTGTAGTACTTGGACCCTCAGACAATATTGGCTCCAGAGTCAGCTGTCGGTTGAAACAGCGAGCTCCCATTGCTAGCCTCTTTTTGATAACAAGCGGGTCCAAAGGGGGTATGTCGAAATATTGACATTAGGGATGGGACGATGTGATAATCTTGTTTTTCACGATTCAATTCAGCCACAATTCAATATGAGAATTTGTTTTTTTAAAGATAATCATTGCACAACATTGCCATTATTTATTTATGACTGAACAATAGCATACCACAAGTTCCTATATGAATATCATAGCGATACCACAGGGGATAAAATACCATAATGTGCAATACGTCACTATAACCCCTCTATTGCAAACCACACACACACTATAATCCCATATAGGCATATTATATGAATATTACAGTGATTTAGCATTTGGAAGATTGAAGAAATTAGCTTTTATTATAAATCAGTCAAGGTGGAGCCAATTCATTCAGTGTTCACTTTTTAAATAGTAATTATTACATGCAGTGTAAATGTCACGATGTCCTCCTTTCTTGACTTTTCCTAGTTATATAATAAAAACGTTTGTTAACGTTAATACTGCATCAAGCGTCCCATCGCCAGAGCCTGCTGCTTCCTGACAGGATCTAGTTTTTCATAGATACTCCCTAGTCCTGGTTTTAGCAGCCCGACAGATGGAAGCAGAAATGGTAACTGTTCCCACAAATCCGGAGCAGCGTGGAATGGCATGAAGCAGCCCCAGTAACCTTTTGGCCTGACCGAAGAAAAGAGGCTTTTTTGGTAGTGATGAACATGCAGACTCATATTAGTCGTGTTGCCTGTGGTGTAAGGCGATATAGCCTTGCAAAACGTACATATCATTTTTATCTTGTTGACAACTTGTTCATTGTTTTCAATTCTCACAGGAAACCCAATATACTGCTACTACTGTTGACTTAAGCATAGATGGAGCATCCTCGATTAAAAGTTCTTCTTCCTTTTCTGCCTTTTCTGCCGCTTGGCTTTGCAATTTTACATTGCAGTGTTTGCGCCCTCTGCTGTACAATCTGTGTAATGGGTGGAGAAGGAAAAGCAGGAGAGGAGGCAAATGTAGCTCACAAGCGCATACATTCGACGCACGAAGTGTCCCACGAAGTATATCGTCATGTTTTTACATCGCAAAGTATCGTAGTACGATGTATCGTCCCATCCCAAATTGACATACCATTAATTTAACCCTTAACCTACCCTAAACCCAATCCTAATTCTAATCTTAACCATAAACACAAATCCTAATCAAAATTTTATTGTAACCCTAACCCTATCTAAACCTAATCATAATTCTAAAATGAATCCTAAATTAATTAAGTAATTCCTAATTCTAATGTAGCTCCTTGAAGAAGTGAGTAATGGCTAAAATGACGTTACTTCGCAATATGTCTGACGCTGAAGGTCTAAAACTCAACCTGGTTCTCATAAGGATACAAGTACAGGAACACACAGACACACACTCACATCTTGTTCCTTATTCCCTTTCTGTATTAACTTGGGAATGTCAACCTGACAGAGCTTCATAATGAACTGAACCTGTGTAAAGATGGAGAGACATGATGGCTGGATGGACACACTCATGTAGAAAGAGTTGGCTATGGCCAGACAAACCACTGTGTCAGGGTCAGCAACTGGGCTAATTGTAGTGTCTAATGGATCTCTCAAACCTAATATCTATTCATAGAAAGGGTAAAGGAGGGGACAATAGGTTTTGTCTAATTACTGGTCCCTCTGTAGTGGAATTGGAGTTGTCATTTCATTAAGATATGCACTGTTTGTAGTGAAAAGAAAGGAGTCACATTTTCTGGAAAGAATTATCTTCTCCCATTCTTCTTCCCTTTATCTCAGGGTCATATCTTCTGAGCAAGTTTTAATACCGTATAAATCCCACATCAAAGATGCTATTACAGTCATTAGTGGGGTATGAATTCTAGTGCCATAAATTCCATACCAAGAAATCAATGTTCTCTTTCACTGCAAGCTTTTGTCATTCTAGTTTGAGGCAATATATGGTAGCTAAATATTACTGCGCCATACATATTGAGCTAGAAAAAAAGCATAATTGATGCAAAGGTAGTTACAGATGCTCGTGAAAACATTGAGGAATTAATGAAATAATTATGCATGATATCTTAATGATCTCTGCATTTCATATCTCTACAAAAAAGATTTTGTCTGTTGAATGCAGCTACATGCTGGAACTGGCAAGGCAGTGGACAAGAAAATGTAGCTAAAATGATTGAAACAATTGCTGACATATTTTCAAACTAGTGGATACTGCCATGTGTACTGCATGGCTTTCCAGATATTTGCTAATATAATGTATAATGTGCTTTTGCAATCACAATTGGCCAGTAACCATGTGCCTGTGGGTGTGTGTGTGCGTGCCGCTGCTATGATGGTGAGAATATGATTTCACCAGCTTCAGGGGTGTCAGTGTGTAAAACCTGCAATGAAACCTGCCTTAAGCAGCTGGTAACCCACCTAAAAGAATCCTGGATAGTGTTAGTGTCCCGTGATGGTCTACATGCTGTTTCAAAGGCTTTTCCACCTAGTCTAAATATACAGAATATAACCTAAATGTGGGTAGCCTAAGTCCAAAAATATTATTTAGATATTCCTTCATTTCAATAGTGTTTTTATACTTTATACAAAATTTTCTTATAGGGATCATAAAAAAATCAATCTAAAGTGATGTGTGGTGTGTGCACCACAGTTATATTGTTCTTGCCAATATGTAAAATCGGTCATTGTGTGAACCACCAGATGTCAATCCAGATGGGATTAAAATGACCCCAGGACCTCAGATTTCACTCATACAATACAATAGGTAGGTAATTTAAGACATAATTTTTACCGGAGTAGCCAGAGAAAATCACTGACAATTAATATTGTCTGGACAGGAGGTCTGGTAACGTAGTTTTGACCGTGAAGTGAAACGATGATTTATATCCCGGATCAACGTGAAACTTTTTTCTTAGGGGCCAGGACTGCAGTACCACGGCTGGCTGCTTGGTTTCCGCGTTGAGAGGTCACATGCCAATGCCCCACTGAATGCAATATAAGATTAACAACTTCAATGACTCATTAACCGTCACCATATTCACTGACAATACACTACATATTATGAAGCAATACTCCAAGGCCTAGCGTCATACTACTTCACGTCAAACAGAGAACTGATATCGTATCATTGGTGCAGGTTTTTTTTTTTGGGGGGGGTCTGTTGGTGGATTCCTCATGTCTTAATCATTATTAGGAAGGGGTTTGGTATAAATCTGATGTTGGTACTATATTTACTGTGGCAGACGGAGGGAGGTAAGGAGGGGAGAGGTAAAAGAGGGGCGGTACGTGCCGTTCCCTGCATGGACACTGAGGCCCATATACGGACGTCCACCGCAATTAGCGGGAACAGGCAGGGCTAATGAAAGCACAGGGTGGCAGGGTTTAAAAGGGGAGAGGAAACAGAGGAAGGTGTGCGACCAATGGGGAAAGAAGGAGGATGTAAGAGAGAGCGAGGAATGAGACTGCCGATCAAGTGGATGACTGCGTGTCTGAGAGCCCTGTTTAATCGACCCATTTCCGTCTGAGAACCCTTCTCCTGCCTGGACCCCCTGACTGTACGAGAGCCTTCCCCGAGTACCGACCCCTGGACTGGACAACGACGACCCCTTAAATGACATTGCCCTTAACGGACTAACCTATTCTCTCCCAGAGACAGTGAATAAAACACTGTGCTTGGTGATTCTGTGTGTGGACAGTCTCTGTTATCTCTGATCATGTGGCCACATTACATAATATTATATGAATCTTGAAGTCAATTAGTAAAATGTTTCATTCATCAAATTATATTTCTACAAAATGTTACAGGTCTGCTAACCGTATCCATTTCTAACTATAGAAACCATTTCAGAACAATCCAGGATGGTTGGTGTCAAAATGTACTTTTCTGTCATTTTATTTTGTGACCTGCCATGAATATCACCAAAAGCCATATATTCACCATAGCGGTTACCACTGGTGTGATCTAATGTTGGCAAGAAGCCGAGTCAAATTTATATTGCTGTATTGTCTTTTCACAGCCGCAGCAAACAGATGATGAAGTTGAACCTGTATGGGTCGCACACATTAATGGAGCAACTAGCTAGCCAGCTAAGCTAATGTAATGCATCTAGCTCAATAACTAACTTGTTTATATTAGCTATGATTTAGAAACACCAGTGGTAGGAACTGTAAAGACATTGATTGGTAAAAAATTGCCATAAAGGAGCAGGTTGGTTATTGTATGTTTATGTATGTTTTGAACTGTATTCAGTCTGAAAATACAGAAAATGAGTTTTGCAGGTCCCTGAAGCAGTTGCAGCAGTGAGAGGCATTAGAGATGCAGCTGACATGCAACCGCCTGGCCCATTTCTAAGCTGTTTACACCAAGACCTGGACAACCCCTCTCTGCCTCAGGCAGCGAGCAACTCTGCCATTCTGTTGGCTAATGTTCACTGAACAATAAAATGGATGAGTTGCGGTGTCGAACCACCTCACAAAAGGACATCAGAGACTTCTGTGTACTCTGCTTGACTGAATCCTGGCTGGACAATCACACCCCTGACACAGCTGTGTCTCCGGTCGGCTTCTCTGTTCACCGGCAGGACAGAACGAGAGAGTCTGCTTAAGTAATGCGGGGAGGTGTGTATTATGTGTGTTATGGTTGATAATGCATGGTGCGAGTATGTACATATTTTATCCAGTTCATGCTCACCAAATCTGAAATGCGAACTGTAGGAAGCCATTGCTAAGCACAAAGCTCTCTTTGCCAAAGTTGTGTATGGCTGCGGATTTTAACAACTTCAATTTCAAAAAAGTACAATCAAAGTACTTTCAACATGTTTCCTGCACAACCAGGATTAACAAAACACTAGACCACTGTTACACCACCATCAAAAGGGCTTATCGTGCACTTCCTTCCACGCCTCCTTGATACTTCTCCCGGTGTACAGGCAGCATCTGAAGACCGCCCCTCCCACCGTGAGAACTGTACGGATCTGATCTGAGGAGACGGACGATAAGCTAGTGGGTAGCATGGAAACAACGGCCTAGAGTTATTTCATCCTCCACCAGAGACTTTTGTAGTTATGCCAACTCTGCCACTGAGCACATCAACAACTGTATTAACAGCTGTGTTCCATCCAGGAAAATCAGCTCATTCCCCAACCAAAAACCCTGGTTTAACAGCCATTTCCAACAAGGACTGCTTTCAGGTCAGGTGACACTGAGCTCTACGGGCAAGGTAGATACTCCCTGGAAAAGGCCATTAGATTCGCCCAAAAGGACTACAGCAGTGGCAAGCGCTCATAAGCTATAAATGCGGTGCATGTCCAAGGCATTTGAAAATGACCAGATCATTTACACGTTAAAATGTAATTTTAAAGTCTAAAACGTGTTATTTCTTACTGTCCAATTATTTATTTTTTTAACTGCAATACTGCGATACGTCTGGTTTTCTGACTAGCGGTAACGCAACCTGCCATATCCATCAGCCTGCCATATCCATCTGTCCTGCAAATGGCAAAGCTGCCAAGCGGTCAGCTTACTTCGCGCATGCATGCATGTATCCTTTTCACTTTTGAAGAAGGAAAGGAATATCATTGCAAAAGAACCACACAATGCACAAAATATCCAATTGGACATTGGGTATTGTGTGAGTGAAATTAAGAGAACAGCATAGCAATTACAAAGACAGTGAGAATAGTTTGTCCGTGTTTTTGTACAGGTAGAGGTAAATTGCGTAAACTTTTTTGAGCATTTAGTATTAAGTTGCATTGCTGCTATGGTTTGTCTTGGTCTGCCGAGGCCTCTGGTCCGCTGTGGCCTGTTTCTTTATTATGTGGTACCACCGTCTTTGATCAAGTTGCTGTTGCAGTGTGTGTGTGTGTGTGTGGGGTGCGAGCACATCATTTGTAGAGGTGGGTGGTGGTCGTAGCGGGTGGAAGTTGATAACGGGGGGAGGTAGCATGCCTAGCTCCAGAGGTCACTGCTCGCCACTGGACTACAGTTTGGAGAACCAGTAGAGCCATCGGGTTTCCAGGCATAAGTGGCAGGGACTGATGACTCGGTTCTACAGCTGTCTGAGGCTGAGGTTCAAGTTCAAGTTCCTTTATCACAAGCATGTCTCAAAGGACTTTACAGAAAATGAGCCAAACTAGATCTACCTGAACAACAATCAATGGAATTACGGAATAGTATAAGACAAACATAGGGAAACAGAACAAAGCACAAGACACACAATATAATTTTTTAGTAAACCATAACAAGCCTACCTATTCTACAAGGCCTAAAGTACCGGCACCACCAGCCTTAGACCCTCGAGGCATGCAAGGAAAAACTTCCAAGAAAACCTTATTAGGTGAAAAAATGAAGAAAGCTTGGGTGGGCCAAGTCAAAGAGGAATCCCCCACCAGGACGGCTGAGCGGGCAATAGGTGCTGGGAAAAACAGTGAAGTGAGGTCAGGATGGGTGTAATATGGTCAATTTATTTTAGTTCTGGTTAATATTCTGGTGGAAGCATTTTGTACAAGTTGAAGATTTTTGATAATGCAATTAGGTAGGCCAGAAAACAAAATGTTACAATAATCAAGTCTTGATGAAACAATTGACTGCTTCACACTTCCTAGGATTTAATTGTATGGTCTGGTTTGAGAGCCAGGAAGACAGCTCATCTATGACAGGTTTCAAAGAGGAGGGCTGGGTGAAGTGTAGCTGTTCTGCGATGGTCATGTCATCCACGTACTTCCACCTGGCTACATGGGAGCGCAGGGCACTGTCAATAACAGCCAGGAAAATGACGTCCTAGCTTAGTCCCCTGTGCCACTCCACAGGTCAGGTGGAGCCAAGAGGACATATAGCTCTGGTATCTCACCTGCTGTCATCGATCAGCCAAGTCTAGGACCCAGGGAATGAGCTCTAACCTAACTCTGAGGTCAATCAGGCAATTAGCGCCAATGTTTTGATCAACCTTATCAAAGGCCGTGGAGAAGTCCGTGACAACCAGGGTACAGCGGGTTTTGACCTTGTCTGTAGATATATGAAGGAAGTCAGATCTCCCTTTCATACATCCATATTGTTGGGGGTCAAGACGTTCTTCAATGTCCTGCCATATCCCGTCAGTCACGTAACCTAGAAGTTTGGAGGACTGGGATTTCAGGGTCTTAGTTCCTCAAACGTGGGGAGCTGAGATTTAGGCACTGGAACAACAATAGCCTCTTTCCATTCCTTCAGTACTGAAGCTTCCTGAAAGCAGGAGTTCAGCATATTCTTTAAGGATTTTGGAAGGAATATAATCTGGGCCTGGGGCCATCCTGGATAATGGGGAGTTTGCTGTGGACCGGTAGAAATGCAGGAAGGCATGATGTGTCCAAAGGAGGTAGGAATTGAGAAACATGGGCACATTTCATGGTGATGGCTTCAGCTATTGACTTTATGTCTCCCGGGTCACAGTTTGGGGCCTTGATTAGGCATTCCGATTTTTCTGGTGCCACACATGGCTTGGATGTTTCTATGTCAGCTTCTGGGATTGTCTCTCTTGAGCTTGTTCTACCTTACATGGATAAAAGTTATTTTTGCACACTATTTCTTTTTGGACACGTGCTCTATATAATTTATATGTGTTGGATGATATGTCTCTGATAAAAAAAATCCTGCCTGAGTGAGATAATATGTTTGATCTGGGGTGTAAGCCATGGTTTATAGTGGGGTGCACTTTTATGGTCTTGGTTGGGAGATGCAGATCTATGGCTGCTGTCATCGTGGAATAGAAGGCAGTCACCTTGCTTTGGATGGAGTCAGCCTCGTACACCTCTTCCCATGGGTAGTTAGTGATCCATATTGCTCTTTTTTTTACCTTGGTTGGATTTTGGGGGTCTAGAGCACATAATTGTGATCACTTTGGCCTATGGGGGCAGTATGGTTGGAGTAGGATGATGATGGGTCAGTTAAGATGACATCCAACACAGCATTTCCCCTGGTACCCTGAGACAACCTGGGAGAGACTGTTGCCCTTACAGAGCTCTTGGGTATTTAAGTGATTCCGGGCACCCAGGATGACAATGCTAATATAGGGGTAGGAGGTCCGCAGTGTATCAGATGCCATCCCCTGGTTATTTATCAGGTCATCAGCTTAAGATGTTCTTGGGGGGGCAGACACTACACATATCGCTATGGCTGATAGTGGGCGCTGAAGGCACTGTGGTCTCACCCATAATTAATGGGTTACTGATGGCAGTTACTGATGGTGCCGAGAAGTTCTCTACTAATAGAGCAGGAATGTCTCAAGCCTCACAAAATAGATGGGTTATAATATAGCAGGTTCATCTTAGTGAATTATGACACTTTAAAATGATGATAAGAAGGCCTGTTGTTCAATACCGTGACTTTAAATAAGTGTGTGTTTGGTTTATCTACCACCCTCCTAGGTGCAAGTTGGCATCCAGTGTAGGCAAATCTTCTGCCAAATTGATCTTATGAACAATGGACCTCATTCTCGAATGCAGTTAAGAAAAGGTTAAGAAGAAATGTCTTATTAAGTCCACATAGGAAGTTTCCGGGACAATTCTGGCATTCATAAACGGTTTCCTATCTGTGATTCGTTCTCAGCTAAGAACAGGATTTAAGAACACGAAAGAGCAGTCTGAAGTCGGCCAGACTGGAGTGAGCTGTGTTCTTAAGGGCTGAATCTGTGAGAAATCATCCGTTCACATCCTCTGATTTAAATACTTATAATAATAATAAATGTGAAAATATTTGTATCATTCACAATTACTAAATCACATTTATAGTCATGATTCTATGAGGCATCGTGACAAAATAAATAAAAGCACTACACGAATACTGCAAATGGCAGTGAATAAATAAATAAGCACTAAACTCAGTCGTGTGGATATAGAGCCATAGTGGAATAGAATGGACACATCTACATTCTGTAAATAAACATGTGAATATCCATAACAAAAAAATATAATATGGGTCTACAGAATATAGATAGGACCTATCAAGATCCACAAGTAGAGCCTACTTATGTATTTAAAAATAAAAATATAATTATTCTACATCTACTGTCCATATTTGTCTCAAGAGCTGATCTTTCCCAGCAGTTTCCGATTGCTCATGAAATTAGCATGAATGTCTTTGCAAGAGTGCTATACTAAAAATATCTAATAAAGAGAAAAGGAGCCAACAAGATCCAACTGAGCAACAATCAATGGAATTACAGAATTGTTTCATACAAACTGGTAACTGTGCATAACGCCAGTGCTGCACCGTATACAACATTTTAAATACTCGATGCGTAACGTTACACTTATGGAACGAAAAACGATATAAAAAATGATAATTTTCAGGGGAAATGGTCAGTGGAACAAGCAATGCAAAAACCTGGACATTTGAAGGAATTCATTAAAAACAGACAGACGGACAGAAGTTTTAGGACCCAGAAAGAGGACATGTCCAGGTAAAAGGGGACATGTCTAGGTAAAAGAGGACGCTTGGTCACTCTAGTACTAATAGTCCATGTACCGTCTTGTTCTCTGTTGTTATTTTATTATTGTTGGTTATAATGTTATAGTCCATATTTCTCTGTTGTTATTTTCTTATTGTTGGTTTTATTTTGTTTCCCCTTGCCTAGTGTGACATTATAAGAGCCATTGGAGAAACATTCCACTGCTCATCTTACTGGTATGACACTGCATGTGACGAAAAACCTTCTGTTTTGCACGTTTTTAGATTTTCAGGCCCTCATAAGGAGCTGGCGAGGTGTTTCTGTATGTAAATTCAAGTTCACGGGAACGCGCGTTCAAGTTCCAGAATTGTCTCTTTTCCTAACTGTCTTCTTAAATATCTTCCTAAGAACTTCTTAAGAACAAAACGGATTCATGAACACGTGGAAATGTGTTCTTAACCCTCCAAACTGTTCTCAGCTGTGATCCTCCAATGAGGAATGCCACCGATTCTTAAATGGAACCTGTGTTCTCGTGAACTTGAATTTACATACAGAAACGCCTCACCAGCTCCTTATGAGAGCATGAAAACATAGTAACGTGTAAAAAACTGAAGGTTTTATTCGTCACATGCAGCGCACCCTCTTTAGTTAGAATCCTTCTCAGATGGAGACTGGCTGGAGTAGCATATTTTTACGTCACAAAGGCCGGAAAATTGATTTCCACGTAGTCAGAATACTTTTCAAAATGAGTTAATAAAAACAACTGAAAAAACAGGCGGATGGCAGGCACTAAAATATATATTTATCGGATTCTAGAATTAATCTATGCACAAACGCATCTCATAACACGCAATCTCTACACATCTGACTAAAACACGATGCATACATGTTACGACCCCGCCTGGACTTCCCTGTCTTCCCTCTGCTGTTACCCGGTTAGGCCAGCAGAGGGCCCCTGTGTGTTTCCCATGTGCCCCTTGGTTCCCCAGCTGTGTCCTATCTTGTCATTAACCCTTGTGTGTATATAGTCTCTGTTCCCCTGTCTGTCTTGGCTGGGTTGTTATGTATGATTTGTCTTGTCGATACATCTAGTCCTAGTCTGCATGTTTCCTTTGCATGACTACCTGTACCTCCCTGCCTGGAATAAATCCACCCATTATATCTGGAACCTCCTGTCTCCGCCTCCTGTGTCTGCGCTTGGGTCCGAACTTTATATAACCGTGACAATACAGTTATTGTGATGTTGCTTTTTTTTTTTACATTAAAATGGGGATCTAACGCTTCAAAAACAATCCTCCCTAGTGTATTTGGTCCAAGCAAAAGCTGATAGGCAGTCATCCAAATGTTTGAGTTCCAAAATACAAGATCTTGAAATGGAGGAGGCAGTAGCACTACAACGCTGCTTGGAGAACGATCCACTCACTCAATGCTGCCGTGGGTGGCACGGTGGCGCAGTGGTTAGCACTGTCACCTCACAGCAAGAAGGTCCTGGGTTCAAATCTCGCCTGGCCCTTTCTGTGTGGAGTTTGCATGTTCTCCCCGTGTTCGCGTGGGTTTCCTCCGGGTGCTCCGGTTTCCTCCCACAGTCAAAAAAAA
>OMOT01087460.1:0-10294 GCA_900312575.1 Acanthochaenus luetkenii | reverse complement strand
TGAGAAGGATTTGAGGATACATTTTTGATGTGGAAAAGGTTTGACAATTTTTTGATGTGATAAATCACATCAACAGGGGGATTGAAGGGTTATGCTTATTATTATGGTACAGACCGTTCCTGACAGTGTCAAAATAACCAACACTCATACACTAGACGTAAACATTATCTTAAGATGACTTGCTTGGATGGCTAGCAGCATCACTGTTAAACTGGCCAATTGCGTTAAAGTCCATCCCTTGTACGGGGCGTGCCCAGCCCGAGAAGAACCTGTCTGAACACGGAAGTCTCAGGCACTCTCGTGGTGGCTAATGACCGCAAGAGTCCAGCGTTGAGCATTACTTGTGAAACCTGCAACCTTGATTAAAGAAACCCAAACAGAGAGAAGTTGTCTTATATTGTTTACTATTATTAAGTGACCGACAGTAGAATAAAAGAACCGGGCAGGGCTTAGGGGACACAGAACCTAGAGCCTAACAACACGAGAGTGCAATGTTTAGTGTTTTACGGAAAGCTGGCTCAAAGAAGCTGCCTAAGTAGTACCCTCTCTTATGGATGGGCTGGAGGACACAGACTGGAACATGTTCAGAACTGTAGCCAACAACAAAATGGAGAAACATACCTTGGCCGTACTATGACTACGCCTCGAGATCCTGTTCATGAATATCACAAACATGATTGGTGGCAAGGCGCAGCCCTGGCGGAGGCCAACCCCCACTGGGAACGAACCTGACTTACTGCCGAGAACCCGGACACAGCTCTCGTTTTGGGCGTACAGAGATTGGATGGCCCCGAGTAGTGACCCCCTCACCCCATACTCCCGCAAAAGCTCCCAGGGAACCCGGTCTTAGGCTTTCTCCAGATCCACAGATCACATGTAGACTGTATAGGCATACTCCCAAGCCCCCTCCAGGATCCTTGCGAGAGTAAACAGCTGGGGCCTCACTTATCAAGCATCTTAGAATAGGAGTGCTGATCTGGGACCAGATTGGCTTTCAAGTCACAGCGAACAGTATAAGGTCATGTGACTTACCCACTAATCCTAGATCAGTACTCCTATTCTAAGATGCTTGATTAGTGAGGCCCCTGGTCCGTTGTTCCACGGCCAGGACAAGATTTGCATTGTTCCTCTTCAATCTTAAGTTCAACTAATGGTCGGACCCTCCTTTCCAGCAGCTTGGAGTAGACTTTCCCTGGGCAGGCAGAGTAATGTGATGCCTCTGTAATTGGCATACACTCTCTGGTCCCCCTTTTTGAACAGGGAAACCACCACTCCGGTCTGCGTCAATTATCTATTAAAATAAAATCACAGATGCATGGTCTGTACAGCCACTAGGCTTGTATGTTACATGTACACTATAATACATTTGTTTTACTCAAGGGCTCAGGTGAGAGGATTCAGTTACTTGAGGAAAGGTAGATAGTTGTTCATAGTTTTTAAAATCTATTGTGTTGGCTTGTGATTTACTTGCACAAAAATTCACCAGAATGCAGGAATAAAAGTCTCTGAAACTCAGTTTTCTGGGGGACGACCTCCCGACTAATGCTTTGTCAATGGAGTGGACTGGCCAGGGTCAAAGTCCGGGGTTGTTTTTTTTGCCCGAGTCTATTCCTGGCCAAAAGCATATTCAAAATACTGTTAATAAACACACACACATACAAACACACCTTACTCACCTGTGTTGGGTATGTATTGGTGTGATCTGTTAAGATTTGGGCTGTGCTGGTCCACCTAGTATAGAGACCTGGAACATGAAAACATGTGGAACATCAGTCCTGCTACCATTTATTTATTTGTAAGCGACCATGTATAATGTTAAATATAAATGTTACCATTTGATGTACCAGATTTAGCTTAGAGCTCATTTCCATCTGACGTCCCATGGCAGGTTACACTTAAAAACATACACATATACAATCAACACAAATACACAACACAGGGCTCGAAATTGCGACTGTTTTGGTCGCATATGCTCCCGAAATTTAGTCTGTGCGACCTCGAAATATAATTGGGAGCATCTGTGCGAGTATAAATAATTATGCTGGTGCGACCGTTTTTTCTTCTTCACATGAACGTCCCCTTCTATGTACATTCGCTAGATGCCTTGTGACAATGACCATTCTAACCAATCAAACGCGAGTTTGATGTTCTTACCTTTAATGCTGATTCTAGATTGGTTGGGATTAGCCTTCAATCACAATTACGGCTAGCTAGCGTTATCTGAAGCTAAAATGATTTAGCGACGATTACGGCATAATTTAGTAACGTTATGATGTAATTAGCCGCTGTGGCTACTGAAACAGTTGGTGATGTCGATGTGGCTGTGGATTCACTAGCAGCGAAAACGGTGAACAGTTATCGGCGAGAGCGGCTGAAGGACTTCGAATGTCTTCGGTATGAGAGCGGCGCAATGAACCGTGTACATTGTGACGCCTGTCTGACGGAGATCACAGGTAACGTTAACTGCGTTTGTAACGGAGTCAACACAGTTTAAGCGTGAGAGCTGAACTACGGATGGAACACAAGACATCATGTGACAAAAGGTGACGAAGAGTTCAGGCTCGATTGGTCAAACAGTTATTCAACAACGATGCCATTCCTGAGCGCACCGCTGCTAAAGTTTCGTCAGCTCGGTACATGTCGGTCATCAGTGATGGAGACACTGTCTGTCCAAGAGTGCGAGATCGTGTATGTCCGTATCTTGGTTGATGGACAGAAATGACATGCCAGTGCTGATGATGAGGACATTTTTTAATACATATTTTGTATTATATAATAAGTAATTACCTGCAGTTATCAATGGCACTATTACTATATGAAGTTCACTTGTAATACCACAATTATTCAGCGTTTCTTACTGTACATGTATGTTGGTTTTCTATTTTAATTATTGTAATGCTGATTTTATTAATCGTTAATTGTAACCCATGTAAAACGGATTTGTAAGTCAATAGCATGTGTTATGGAGCTGTGGAGCTCCACTTCTTGTTGGACATGTTCAGGCTGTACTGGAAAGGTACAACATGGAAATGATTAATCAAAATATCTTCTTCTGAATGTTTCTGTTAAAAGTCCATATAAAAACCAGCCAGTTACAGTTGGATTATATTTCATTAAGAAATGGCTGTATTGTTATGCTGCCACTGAAAACTTCTACCCTGATAATATTTCAATTATTTTATCTTCAGAACAGCCTTCATCTAGTAAGGATCATGTTGGTCCTGCCTGTGTCCTCGGCGCAGAGTGAGACAGGGTTCTCCACACTGAAGCGCATCAAGTCGGACATCAGATCTGCATTAAACCCCAACACGGTCGAAGATCTGATTTGAATCAGTGTAGAGGATCGTCCTCTGGAGACATGGATGCCGCGGTCTCAGTGAAGAGATAGATGGAAGAGGGACAGAGAGCCAGGAGACCAAGTTTTAAATCCTGGCCCCAGGATATTGCATAAAGCCCCAGTTGTGGCCTATCGTGCATTTTTAAGGCTACTTTCACAGTTTTATGTTACTTGTAAACCGTACTGTTATGTTGTCATTTTTTTATAAATACAAAAATATTACATATGTTGTTGGTGCTCCTTACATTTTGGTGGGTGCTCCAAATTTTTTACTGGTGCTCCCAACTTTAAAAGTTAGGAGCACCAGTGCTACCAAGTGAAAAAGTTAATTTCGAGCCCTGTCAACACTAACACATAATAGACACTAGACACTGTGTACAAAGTGTACAAAATTTAAAAACCAATGCAAAGTGCATGCACTTTAAGAATTAAGTCAGTTACAGCCTGCAAATTGGTGGTTGCATGATGTTTGTTTAGCTTGAAGATTTGTAATTTGGCTTTATAACTTCTAAAAGAACTGCTATTCTTAAGTTCCATTGTTTAGTGCCCTAACAGAAAAAGCCAACTGTCCAAAAGCAGTGCGACAGAAAGCTACAGGGCAATCTCCTCTTGAGGGAGTTCTAGAGGATTTAGTGGTGCTCTCTACTCGCAAAGTGAGATTCAGGTAGTGGAGGCAGGGCTAGACACATTTGAATACAATACAAAATGCTCAAAACTCAAGGTTATGCTTCTGACGTATATTGATTGATTGGATGTGCTTTTTATCCAGTATTTTTAAAGTGTGTTTGTGTAGGGATTGTAGAGGTCTAATGACAATTTCTCTAGCTTGATCCCAGATTGTGGCACGATACAAGTGAGAAAACAATCATAGCATGCATTAATATCTTGTTTAAAATTTACTAAATTGTATTTGATAGTTGATGAAATGCGTTCATTACAATTTAGATTACAGTCCAAGATGATGCAGATATTTGTAATCAGTAACTATATAACTATCTTTTCCCCCTGAATATGACATCAAGAGGTAGAAAAACATTCCCTCAGTTTTGCTGAAATTCAGGCTAAGGCCTGATTGATCAAGCCACTGTGTGATTTTTGTGTACACAACAGTGTCATCAGCGTACATTTGTAGGTCCACCCTGTGACACTGTTGTGGAAGATCATTTATATATAGACTAAATAACAAGGTCTCCAGGACTGAGCCTTGTGGCACACCCATTGTGCACTTCAAACCCACGTTGGTATCTATGGCACTGTACTTTTATGGCTTAAGTCCTATCTACCTGATAGAATGCATAGTGTTTCACACAACAACATAATCTCAGTTATCCCAAAGTAAGCCCTTTGCTTTTCTCTATTTATATGCTACCTCTCTGCAATATTCCAACACCATGATCTTAAGTTTCATTGTTATGCAGATGATACCCAAATTGACCTACCAATTAAGCCAAATGACCTTTCACAGCTCTCAAATTTAGAGGTGTGCTTATCTCCTGTCAAAAAATGAATGTCAGCTAATTTTCTGCAACTAAATGCCAACAAAACGGAGATGCTAGTTGTTGGCCCCAAAACACAACTATCTCGACTTGCTGATGTCACCATACATTTTGGGGACTGCTCAATTACCCTCTCACAGTTAAAAATCTTGGTGTTACATTTGACCAAAATTGTGGCGCTAAACCAAAACACATCCAAAGATGCATGGTAGCACTCACCAACTTGAAGGACAAGGACATTACATTACATTACATCATTTAGCAGACGCTTTTGTCAAAAGCGACTTACAATACACCTCTTCCTTGTTTATGCATAGTGTGTTTTAGAACCATTCTTAGTCTGGCCCTTCACC
Source organism: Acanthochaenus luetkenii (assembly GCA_900312575.1). Classification (NCBI taxonomy): domain Eukaryota; kingdom Metazoa; phylum Chordata; class Actinopteri; order Beryciformes; family Stephanoberycidae; genus Acanthochaenus; species Acanthochaenus luetkenii. Next base: position 5,108 of record OMOT01087460.1, on the reverse strand, counting down.
TGAGACCAATTTGCCTTGGGAGACCCTACCAGGAGCACAATGCTCCAGACAACACAGCTCCCAGGTTCATAGGGACACACAAACCTCTCCACCATAATAAGGTGTTCACACTTGTGTTCTCTCTCTGGGGGAACCATAACAAGTTTGTGGAAAATTCTGAAAAACAATTGAAATGGCAGTCTGAGAAGCAAGTGTAGAGGACGTGATGGATGAGCACAAATTTTGTGCTATTCTGGTTTATTATGGTGGTTTCACACTATGGCCCCGGGGCCGTTTCCGAACACGAGTCCCCCCAAAGTCCAGATCGTTTGGTTAGTGTTAACACTGCGTTCCGTCCCCAGGAATGGATCACCGGGCACGGAACGATTCAAGTGTGAACACAACTTTACCGTATGCGTGCAGCACACGCCGATCTCAACCTCCGAACAATCCCCGCGATCCCCATGACTGGAGCGCTTCCTTTAGATCGTTGGCGATCATCGGTCCTCTGGGAAATAGGAAGTCTGTAAACATCGACTACACAGTGTCCAGTCTTCTTTGAAGTGTATTGTCAAGCTCATGTATGGCTGTGTTGTTCAGCTCGTCCACACACGTTGTCACAGCATAATATGACACACTGCAAAGCTCCTCTTATACTTTGGCTCGGCAATCTCCATATAAGCGTGGTAACTAGTTCTCTGAAGCCCTTCCTCACAACAGTGAATATCGTCCGGGACCATGTCTTTGCGTTGTAATGGCACTCGTGATTTAATGATGTCTTCGTGATGTTTTATCATACAGAGTGTAGGGCTGTGCGATATGGACAAAATCTTCTATCACGATATGGGTAATTTAATGTCCCGATGACAATATATATATCCCCAGGAAACCGTACTGTCACCATTTCTATTCACTCTCTACACCTCGGACTTCCGCTTCAACACCGAAACATGCCACCTACAGAAGTTCTTGGATGACAATGAGGAGGAATACAGAGACCTGGTACAGAGCTTCGTAGGATGGTGCGACAACAACCACCTCCAGCTCAACACTGGGAAGACCAAGGAGCTGGTGGTGGACTTTTGAAGGAGCAGGAAGCCCCCAACCAATGTCACCATCTGGGCGGTGGAGGTAGAGATGGTGCACTCATACAGGTTCCTAGGAGTGCAGATCAATAACAAACTGGACTGGTCGGACAACACTGAGGCCCTCTACAGGAAAGGACAGGGCAGGCTGTTCTTCCTGAGGAGGCTCAGGTCCTTCAATGTGTGCAACAGGATGCTGCAGATGTTCTACCAGTCTGTAGTAGCCAGTGTACTCTTCTTTGCTGTGGCGTGCTGTGGAGGCGGTATCAAGACAGGGGATGCCAACAGGCTGAACAAACTGGTGAAGAAGGCCAGCTCTGTTGTAGGAGTCAAACTGGACAGTCTGGAGGTAGTGGCAGAGAGGAGGATGAGGGGGAAGATCAATGCCATCCTGGAGAACCCCTCTCACCCTCTCCATGATGAGCTGAGGCTGATGAGGAGCACCTTCAGCCACAGACTCATCCTACCACGAAGCAGGCCTTAGGCGTTCCTTTGTGCCTACAACCATCAGACTGTTCAACACGGTCAACAAGTGAGCTTCTACTTTGGCTCTGTGATTTATTTATGTCTGCGTGACGTTTTATCAGTGCGTCTTAAAAATTGCGTCTTTCAAATTATTGTAATGTGGTTTGAGTTTTGCTTTTGTTTTCAACACTTGCCATCCACGATGTTGCTTGCATCTTTTGGCTGTCTTTATACTCCATCTTGTGGTTCTTCTCTAGGTGGTAGAAGAGGTTTGTTGTGTTGGAGTCTGACGTGGGAACCGGTCTGCGGCATACTTTGCAAAACAAATTTTTCTGGTCAGTGTCAGATTTGTTTAAATTAGGGATGTACCGATGTGAAAATTGTGTCCGATACCGATAACCAATGTTAACATTGCTGTCATGGCAGATATCCGATATTTGATCGATATGATCTGTATAAAAACACATTTCTATGATAATCACATTTTGTAAACTGAAAAACACACATAAACACTGTGAATTTGAAAAAGTAAAATATTTATTTGCAAAATTAATAATGAATAACTTACAGCAACTTGTAGCCAGCATCTTGGTTTTCATGCCGAGCTCCCTCTGTATGTCTCTCAGCCGAGAGGTGGCAAGTGGAGAGAGCCTAAAATGCCGGACTATTTTCCTCCAATAGCCACACAGTCAGCGATGCTTCGCTAGCTTAACACTCCATCGTGTACTGCTAGCTGCAGTGTATGAGCCATACAGCCCAGGCTTTTAACACCACAGTCGTCCGTTGCATTCTGCATATTTTGTGCGTTGTCACGAAGCACATTATGCACATTCTCTTTTGGTATTTTACACTGAGCGAACATGCTGTCAAACGCACTAGCTATGGCGGTACCTGTATATGAGCCAGAAAATTCCTGTGCATGCAACACAGATCTTTTAATTTCGAAGTTCATCTGACTGACGTCGGAGTTCAATATGTCCGTCGTGAAGCTAATGTCATTCACATTGCTACCCAACAACTTGTGGATGTGTGTGGCTACCACGTCTTGCAAAGCAGGGAGGGAAACTTCGGTAAAGTAACGTCGACTTGGAAGGCTGTATCGCAGTTAAATGTGCTCCATCGACTGTCGAAACCCTCTCTCTTCCACTATGGAGAATGGCTGGTCGTTCAGAGCGATCATCTCCATTATCTTGCTTGTGATTGACTTGGCAAATGTCTTTGTTTTCTCGAGTATCGGGCTACCAACTGCGGCTGTTGCTGTTTGTTGCGGCATGCTAGTTAGCTTGCTATCTTCAGCTCATTCCTTATATTCTTTGTGAACTTCTGGATTTGACACGGCGTCCTCCTCGCATTATATCGCCCTTGCAAGTATTGCATGCTGAAATTCGATTGTCTTCTTTTGACACTTTGAAAAACAACTAGACCGCGGACATTTCTACCTCTTCAGCATGTAGTGTAACCCACAATGCCCAAACCAACTCAGCATGACCAACCCAACATGAGTTCAGTGGTAGAGACAGTTTTAGCCAACTCTGCTTACCCTATGCTTAACCGGACCGCACGTGCCTGACGCGCAAACAACAGCTAGACATAAATAATCATTGGGTGTTCTCATCTGCAAAGTTTTGCACATCGGACCGATGCCGATGTATTCAAAAATGACTAACATCGGCCGATACCGATGTGATTGCCGATATATCGTGCATCCCTAGTTTAAATCCAAACCAAGACCAAGTGACAGAAGTTCCCCCCCTTAGGTAAGTTCTTCATCTTGTCTTGGTTGGGATGAGGTCTGTTCTGTGTCAGAGTCTTGCGGGGAGTTTCTTTCCGTGTCACGCTCCTCCGTGTTTATATGTTTTTCCAGTCCACGTGTAGAGAACGTAAAGTGGGGTCGGGAATGATGTAAAATACTCACGTAAAGCAGGTCTGCTGCTTTTTTTGCGACAATAGTGATATAAACGATGGAGGAAAATATCTACGATAGACATTTTTCTATCGTCCCACGATATATATTGTCATATCGAGCAGCCCTAGTGGGAGAGCCATCAGGGAGAACGTGTAGGCGGACTGCACAGCAGACTCCTACTGTACTCAGAGAAAACAACCACACAACATGACACACTGTGAAGGACGCAGCAGCGCGGCGGAAAAGCTAAAGCCTGGAAGTGGACAGCAACTCTGTAACATGTAAACTCTGTGGTGTCATTTTAAGAGTGAAAGGGGGAGTACAACAACCCTCTGCTATTAAAACACACAACCGCAGATTTTGAACAAGATGGTGCGGGGGGTAATCCTTCTACAAGTGCAGTCCACAAAGAGCTGCAAAAATCACCCAGATTACAGCGGAAATGATTGTGAAAGACACAAGACCGTTAAGCGAAGTGGATGCACCAAGCTTTAGGTCTCTGATGGAGTATGTTGAGCCGTCTTACTGAGTCCCAAGCCGGTGGACGATGACACCGCGGAATCAACAAATGTATGATCGAGCCTTGGAGGAGAGAAAGGATCAGTTAGGGAAACAAGAACACATCCTGATCACAACTGATGCCTGGATAAGCCTAGCCGTGGACATGCTACTGTTTTTAAAAAGCAATCTCAAGGAAGGCTGTTTTATTAGAATTTCATGACACTAGTTTATTTTATGAAATCATTTTGAAACAGTAAAGCATATTCTATTATATTCTAACCTACATTTACCTCCTAAAGTTAATCCTTCATAACTGTTTGCTTACTTACTAGCAGCTACCTGAGTTTCCAACCAGTATCAATGGCCTCTGTTGCTATGACATCATGTTACGGTTAACCGCAGATACACGCCAAAGTGTAAACGTGTACCAAAAAAAGCCCAAACCCCCATCCCTAGTAACTACTACCCTGAGACGATAAGTATAACAAACAGCTCTCATCTCCACACAAAACTTTTTCATAAAACAACCAGTGGTGGTCCGTCAGGGCCTTCAAGGTATTCAGTGAATACCCTGGTAGATTAGAGAAGTCAATGCAATTTTAATAATACAAATAGTTATGATGATTATAAAGTTTACAATCATCATAACTATTTTTATAACTATTACCGTATTTACCGCACTATAAGGCGCACTTAAAAGCCTATAATTTTCTCAAACCACGACAGTGCGGTTTATAATACGGTGTCCTTTATGTATGGATTAATTATGGTCCATGACTGACCTCAAAGCGATTTTGTGTGGTACACGGCGCTCTCAAAATGTTTTTGTACGACTTTCGTAAACTACAAAGCCGCACCGCTAGCAGCATTACGGTAATGGGGGCGGAGTTACATACGTAATGGGCTTACTCTACTCTCCAGTGTGTGTTCGGGTCACAAAGGACAAAATGGCACCCAGTAAGAGACGCGCGTACACCGCTGAGTTCAAGCTCAAGGCTATCAGCCACGTGGTTGAACATGGGAATAGGGCAGCTGCGAGAGAATTCACCATTAATGAATCAATGGTACGGAACTGGAGGAAGCAAGAAGATGACCTGCGCCAAATAAAAAGACCAAACAGAGTTTCCGAGGGAACAAAGCGAGATGGCCACAGTTAGAGGACAAAATTGAAC